>DWAV01000098.1:0-29159 GCA_018231305.1 Noctuana lactifera
ATAGATAACAGTCGTTAAACCTGGTCGGAGGCCCTTTGGGCGGTTTGACAACATCCAACACGGGTTGGCCACTAACCTGTATCTCCACCAATGCGCATTGGAGCAGCATGGTGGAGTATGCTCCAGGCCTTCCCCGGTTGTGGGGAGAGACTCGTGGGTAGGACATAAAAAGGGTTGAAGGCAAGGTGAATAAAATGACACAGCCTGACAGGGCAGTCTACCCTATCCAGTATAGTATTAAGGAGACTGTTGGTGCTGTGTGAAAGCTTTGAACGTGAGCACCAGCTAAAATACCATATTATGTGCTATTTAACTGAAATTTTAATAAATTACCTTCCAAGTATACGATTCATTCCACTGCTTAACCAGTTTGTCAGCTCTGATATCTTTCCAAGTTATGAATCTGTGGAATGGTTTGCCAGTTTCACGAGACCATGTGATGAATGTACTGCGTTGAGTTGATATACCCATTGCTGTTATTTGAGCTGCTGATAGGTTTGCATCTAATATAGAAAAATTAAAATCAGAATTGTATTGCTGATATCTCTTTTATATAATATGATACAGTAAACATCTGGCCCACTGCACAAAGAAATTCTTGAAGTCAATAATAAATTATTTTTTATCTTGGAGTTTGGAATCTGTTATAAAGGTTTGGTCAGACACATCCCGGTCTCGCCCCTTCCACTGTTTGATCAACCAAGCTTTAATTTTAACTTAATTTTTATATTAAAAGTATATATTATATGAAGATAAAAATATAACTTACTTTGTAGTGATTTTTGAACAACTCTCTTTATAGATGTCCATAGTTCTTCTGGGTCTATTTCCACAAAACCCGGCTCTGGATAGTGTAGGATCACCTATTAAATGAAACTATTAAGTATAAATAGTTTGTTATTAAACAGTTATATAACACAATAAATAATTATGTTTTGTCCATGGAAAAAAGAGATAAGACAAGAGAGAAGTGAAATTATAAATTTGAGAAAAAAAAGTAAGCATTATTATTTTTATAAATATTTTGAAAATACTAAGTTTTTGAAATTTTTTATTCCAAAATCAGCATATTATATATAATTTTCAAATTATCCATTGATATTATGATAAAGGTACAGTGAATTACTAGATATTTTTGTAAACTTAAACAATCAAGCTTATTGTTCCAAATAGTGTTATGTTACAGAGTATTGTGTGCTTAGACATCTGGGTTTAATCATTGAATGTGGCAAGAAGATATAAGAAATTCTTTGATTCTATAAAAAGGTTTGAACTTTTGGCAAACTAATCTAATAGTACTGCAAGAAAGTTACTCAACACAATGTTAATACATAGTACAAAACTGTACAAGAACAGGTTTTACTTGTTGTAATACGGTAAATTATAAATAATTAACTTTTAAAAGTATTAATCCGAATCTAATACGAATTATAATTTTACAAGGGTTATACCTACCGAGATAAAATCTTATCTCTTCCGCAAATTAGTTTCGAATAGAGTTTCAATAAAACGATAATAAATTAATGACCCATGAATATGAATACGGGAAGTATAAATAAGTACCTGGTCGACTGCCTTGCCCACTGTATCCGTACGAGAATTATAAATTACAGACCGGATAGTAGTAGTGCCTACATCTAAAGAAAGTATATATTTTTCCTCCATAGCTTCCAAATCTTCCAATGCCTAACTGCCACAAGAGATATAACGGAACTGATTCACTCTTCACAAAGAAACTTAATTAAATATGAAAAATTCATTTTTCGTATGTAATTCCTGAGTTAATTAACAACCGTATCATGTCGCGATGTTATGACAGCTGACGCTGACAGTGGTTGACAGCAATGACAGAAAGTGATAGCCCAAAATCGTCCGCTGTCAACAGTGTCAACTACGGTAGGTACGGTGTGAAAACTGAAATTCTGTGTGAAATTCACAGATTCGCACAGGTTACATAACATTAGGTACCCAGGTACATCACAGCTACAGTACATAATAATCTTTGCGGTAGGTACATGGTCATATTATCTAAAGAATAACTATTTTTACATAGTAGTTGTTATTTTCTTCTTTTTAATGTTTTTTGAAGTTGTTCGAGTAATTAGTAATTTGATATTGACCAAACCTTTTCATATTTGAGTAAACCCGTGACCCGGGCCTAGCAGTGGTTCAGTGATTAATTACTGTGGCTGTTTAGAAAATCTTTCATTGCCCGAGTCTTTTAAAATCAAACATTTTTCAAAATGGCAATCCTATTGCTTGCTCTGACAAGTAAGCGCGTTTTGGTTCTATGAGCGCAGAAAATTGTGATGTAAAGAGAGAAGAATAAATGTTTGTTGACCATCATGGCGAATCCTAGGAAATTTAGTGAAAAAATTGCCCTCCACAATCAAAAACAGGCCGAGGAAACGGCTGCTTTTGAAAAAATTATGCGTGAAGTTTCCGACGCGACCAATAAGGTATGTCGCCTATTTACTTAGGCAATCGCTTCCTGGCCGTCAAATGTGCTAGCCGACGTAAACAATAATCATTACAATATGCCTATTGCGCCTTAATAACTAAATGAATTGTTAATCTCGTTTATATGCAATTTGCGAGATATACAATTTACCATAATAAATCAGTGCCTCATCGCCCCATAAAGTACCTGTATGTATTAATTAACAATTGTCATTGTGGACATAGTGAATTAAATGAATAAAGTATCCTTTAAGTAGCTCATAGTAACTGGAACAACCACAACAAAACACTATTCTGATATTTCAAAGTCTATACATGTTTACAAATATTTTTAAATTCAATTGGTTTCATTCATACTTGTAAATTCCCTATAAGGAAACTTTTTATCGCTATTTGTAATTTTATCTCGGTGATTTAAGTTAAGGATAAGATATTTATTGAACCACAGTTATAAACATGTGTCATGCAACAAGTTTTCGACTCAGCAATCAATTTTGCAAATAAGTGAAGATAATATATAAAGTATGGTGGTTATGGCAGAGATGTTGAAAGAGCATGGTTGCAGGTTAATTCAAGTAGTAGAAGAGCAAGGGTGAAAGCTCCTCCAGAGCCAGAACAGAACATTGATGCATCTCTTCGTCCCACACAACAAGCCCTGGGCACATATCGCAGTGGCTCCCTTCCAAATGTTGCTGCACAAAATCCTGTGAAAGCAGAACCAGAAATAATTAAGGTTCCTCACTTTGGAATCTGCTTGTTAATGATACAATGTTTATGTTGTAGACCTTGTAATGTTTATTTTCAGTAGTGGTACTTTTTATGGATCTGGTGCTACTGATTATGTTTTTCGAGCATAGGAACTTGGCATTATACTTATTTTGTATTCATACATCTATGCTGTAAAAATACATCAAAGACAATGAAATGTTAATTTACTTATTGTCTTAAGAAGAATGTGAATGCTCCATGCAATTTGTTAATTTAATTCCACAGCAATTATTATCCTTGAATGAATAGTTAGAGCAGAAAGCCATGTTAACTGTTGTTTTAAAAAACATGTGTTGGACAAATTTTTCTTGTGGCCCCATCTGTTCATACCATAAACAGATCAATGTAAAATATAAATAAACATATGTGTTATGACCACACACTCACGTTAGTTTTGAAGTTATATTGCAAATTAGTACATCTACAGTTCATTTCATTTTTTTTAATTTGTTATTTTTCATTTAATGTTTCTCTTTCATTAATATTGCCTCATGTACGGTCAAATATGATGCATGATCGTTCATAAATAGTTATGTAGCATAAACTTAGGTATGTAAACATTTATTATTTTATAGTGTTGTGTAGAACTCTTAAATTCTTATAGATTTGTTACAGTTGTAGTAAATTTTAGTAAATGTTACATAAAATTTGCATGTACATGCATTGGTAGTGTATGAACTATTAAAAGTTGTAAAGCTTTATATTATATTCTTAAAAATGTACACAAGATATTATATTACTGTAAACTAGAAGTTATGTTTTGCGAAAATATTGTTTTGCTCTTTTAAGTTTTTTATTAAAATATTATAAAAGTTATATAGTTCACCCCAAAATTGTAGACATTTAACTTACAGCTAAATTTTTGTGGTTTACCAGTTCGGGTTCATTGAAACGTAAACTATAATAATATGCCTAATACTCAGAAATAAATAACTTTTATAAAAAATCATTACAAGATAAATAAAATCCACAAATAAATAAAAATAATTGATAGTTCATTTTATTAAATGTAATAGTTGTTTTTTCAAAATCATGAGTCATTGAAAGGTCTTCAATTTTAGTTATTAACTAATTAGTTAAGAAAATTTGCATAATAAGTCACGCAATAAGGTAATTAAGACTAATAAAATGCATGGATATTAATTTGATCAGTAATATTTTCCTTGATTATTTTATTAATTAAAAACAAAAATTATGTGCTTTTATAAAATAAATCCACCTTTTTATTTTTCCAATTATTAACTTATTTTGCTGCTAGTTTTTGAGAAAAGTCTCAAAAACTAAGTAATAATACAAGTTATTACTTCCTTCTATTGAAGGAAAACCATAATGCTACCATTATTTTTACTATTTAGTTACCAATTGTGTAGCATCCTTATTTAAAACTGGCTACCCATTAAAGGTCAATTCAATTCTATGATTCTGGTACAGATTATAGATGACCCATTCAATATATTTGTACAGGTCAGCTCTTTAAGTAGTAATATATTTTGGCTTTATAATATTATGTGGACAGTAATTTGTTTCGTAATTTTTATCACTTTCTGTGTTTCAAGAAAATTACATTTATTGCATGTTAATATTATTCAGTTTAGTTTTATAATAAACAAGGTATTATAGTAATTGTTTCTTTGTCAACAGCCGGAGGAAGCATCGCTAGCAACACAATATGGCATTGCTGGTGGGCGAAGTGGTGGTACATCACCATCTCGTTCCCCTGGACAGCGGGGACGAGCATCCTCCTCTGTAGGCCCTATGCGGCGGCCTGCTGACCGCAAACACGACACCAGTCCATACGGAAGCACTGTTTATTTAAGGTAATCAAGTTGTTCATATTTAGTATTTCAGTAGAAAAGTGTAGTTGACGTAAGCCACAATTCAAGAGTAGCAACTTTGGTGAGACTGCAGTACTGTTTGAGATTTAATATATATTATGTCTATAGCGTCTATAAGTTACAGAGACTCGTAGGCGTATTATGAACTCTATAAAACCAGATAGTTATCAAAGATGTATAAAATTTAAAGTATTATTCAAAGAGAATTTCACGAAAATGTTATCTCTTAATAAAGATTATTGTTATTGAGACCCTTGTGTTCAAAAATCCCATAATACATAGATAACGGTAATAAATAATCATTATTGTTGTTTATTTATGCGTACTGAGTTTTTGTGAATCATTAATGATTTTTCAAGATAAAAATTATCACTTGATTAGTTAAAAATACAAAATGTGTATTTTATGATAGCTGTTTAAAAGAAATAATGTATTGCTAACCAGCTAATGTAAAACATTTGTAACTTATCCAAAGGAAGGTAATTTAATGAAATAACAAAACACATAAAACACATTATCATACTATAACCAGCCAGCGTCAAAGATCATTTGCGCACGTTCCAATATAAATATGACACATACTTTAATTCAGGGTCCATTATCATTCGTTCTAGGAAACCTCATTCATAATTAATAAATTTATTGTTCGTGAACTTTAAGTGTGACCAGGAAACACTGGGCATTGTCATTGAACATGATTTAAGTTCCTTCAACGGTTCAATACTCCTTGCATGTTATACAGCTATTATAAAACAAAAACTCCTGCTGTATAATAATGCCAGAAAAAATTCACATTGATTGCGATGTAATTTTCTCGAACCATATTTATTAAACAGTCTCTAGCTTGTTACATTGTAAGGATACAAGTTTAAGATTTTTCCTCTTTATATATACTTGATATAAATAAGCGCTGTTTTACTGAAGGCCCCCTTACTTTCTGCCGGATCTAAGCGGTTGGCTTCGACTACTGTCGCACGCAACTGCAGAGTCTAATACTTGCAGCTTGCAATGCTAATAATTTGATCGTAACTTTTAATACAAAAAAAAAATCAGCAACTCAATCAAATTTATTCCGTATTTTGATTAGCGGCTATTGACAACCGGCGACTCTAATATTTAATCTAATCTCCATTCTTCGCTTTGATAATAGTAGATTTAACCGAGTCAGATAAATGCGCTTAAGGGGAGGGATGTACGCAAAACATCAATAGTACATCGAGTACGAAGCGAAGTTGTTTATTTATTACACTTTATTACCCTATAATAAGAAATTGCATAATTTTAATCGTGAGTAGGATTCGAAACTACGACCTCCCAATCTACATCGGGACGCCCTGTCCAACAGGGCTACCCTTGATTCGATAAATCATCGTCATCAAAGATTTTTCAATTATATATTTGATAACATTTTTGTCTTTCTTTATATTAAAATAGCTTTATTTTTCCAGTCCCCCACCCGACAGCAACTGGCGGCGTACGAATTCCGACTCCGCGTTGCACCAGTCGTGCGGCGGCGAGCAGCAGACGGTCACGCAGCCACTGTCGCCCCACTCCCATCAACACCCGCACCTTCACCCCCATCAGAACCACCGCAGAGGTAAGATGTATGTTTGGTAGGTGGACTAGCTTGTACAGTTCTCCTGAAGAGGTAACTAAACAATTTATTTGAGGCAATTTGTTAGCATCGAAGCGATGCAGCCACGTGCGACCTCAAACAGGACTTCTATCTTCTATCCATGGGTTGCAGTGACGATTAACACTTATCATCTATTAGTTGACCTTCTTACGAATTTGCTACTCATTTAAGACTTAAAAATATACCACAGGTATGACATACAATCAACAGAATTGTGTTATATGGAGACTGTGTACATTATTGAATCTTGAAGCGTTCGTAGATAAGAGTTCAAACATAGGCGAACATAAAATAATTAACGGTAATATTAACTATGACATGTGCTGTCACTAAGAGGGAGTATAATAATAGGAGATAATGGTAGCAAAAATTTCAATTTTACGGAAAAGTTGATTGATACAAATTACAAAATATGGCTGCAATTGCGTGTGAAATGAGATAGGCTATGGTGCTGAAAATTAGATGTAACTTCGGGACTTTTATATAAAAAAATAAGAACATTATAATTATGTTTTTGAACAGTCTAGGCTCTCCAAATTATTTATCTATTACTATGGTTATATACTAAGTTACTATGTTTTATATTACAACTGTAAAAATGAAATCTAAGACTGGTAGCTTTGTATTGTACCGCCTATTAACCGTATTATCGTGTATACTATATAATGATGTTATTATGACAGCCATTCTTCATGACCGCAAACTTGTGGTAACTCGATCGCGTTAGTTTGACATAATGTGTGAATCATTAATTTAATAAACAGTCTACGTTTATAAAGAAATTAATTTCATTTTCAGAATTGTTGTATGTGTAATTTTCAGCTGGTGACTTTCCACTGGATGTGCTGACGACGTTCGGTATAAATCCAGCCAACCGTCCTCGGTCGTCGTGTGAAATTCCACGGATACCAAATAATAATAAGTAAGTTATAATACGTATTATTTGCATTTAAAATACTAAATGTATGTTTAGTAGGAATAATCCCACAGTTATGGTCATTTTCATTCCAAGATATCAATTTCCATTGTAATTAAAACTTGTATTTCAGTAGATGTTTGATTAGATACATACTCGTAAGTGGTTCATAGTTGTGAACTTCTGCACATTTAGTTTAGCTTACGGTATGACTGCTCGAACTTTACACATCTTCACCTCGAAATAATAGAAGCTAAACCGCTAAAACACTGAGAAATCCAAGTTTACTGTATGAGAATTCTGTAAAACTATTTACTATAATAAAATTCTAATAATTAAAATAATAATTTCTGTAAATGATGACATACACAAATAACAAAGTTCATATGTGAATAAATAATTCTATCCTAGTGCGTGGCTATCATATGAGTGTGCGGCGTTTTTTATGTATTTTTTATTACGTGATGTGTCAGCGTGTACGAGAGCGGCGGGGACGGCGGCGGCGGCGGCGGGCTGGCGTGCGGCGAGCTGCAGGTGCCGGGCGGCTCGCTGCCCGACCTCACCTCCGTGCACTTCCCGCCGCCGCACTACCTGCCCTCGCACCCCGCGCACCCCGCGCACCACGCCCACCACGCGCACCACGCGCACCTCAACCGGACCTCGCCTGACTACAGGCACACCAGATATGTAAGTTGCTTCAGTTTTTTGATTTATTTCCTTGATTTAGTCGGTGACAGAATTTACACCGGTATAACAGGAATAAATTAATACATTGCGCCATCGCCAGCAACATTAATATTTAAAAAAACGTTTATTTGTTTGGTTTGTCACCGCCACTGTCTATGAAATACAATAAGTAAATATTACCTTAAAATTTATTTATATGGTGAATATGAAATGGAAATTGCAGAGCCCGAGCTCGGGAGCGGTGTCCCCGGGCGGCGGCAGCGCGTCACCGGCCACGGGCGGGCTCTCCCCCGCGTCGGGCTCGCCCGTCGGCGCCACCGTGCCGCACCACCAACACCTGCACCACCACGACCATCCGCCCATGTACGATGCGCAGGTCAGTTCCACATTTATTTTTAAAAAATTAGAAAAGAAAATATTTATTTAAATCTAAAAAAACCTTTTCCTTTACACTCACCGTCTGTAGAGTTGAGTAGGAAAAGATATTAAGAGGGGTATAAGGCAAGCAAAAATCAAATTTCACAGATCGATCGAATGAAAGAAAACATTTCGAAATTTCGTGTAAGGTGGGACAGTTTATGTGGTCAGTGATTGTGTCGAAATCCTCCGAAATGGCTTGACCGATTTTTATGAAATTGTTTTGTGTGTATTTGGTAGGTCTGAGAATAAGTCGTAGGGTAGCCGTTAATTTTTTTTATGGACAAAATAGTATGTTTGAAAATTGTCTCCTTAATAAGGTATCTTAAGTTATAGCTAGGTAGGTACGTTATAACTTTTACCTAATTCGTTGGATCATGTGAGTCCGGCATCTATAACTATACAATGAAATTAGCAACAAAGAACAACCTTACTAAACACAAATTGTCACAGTAACTTAATTATCCTGTTTTCGTCCGTACCCTTCTCTATGTCTTGTGGTTGAGATGTATAGTTTTAGCACGATAATCGTCTCTGTAATAGGGTAGATGACGGCCCAACGAAAATAAATTTAATGACCTGTTAAACGCAACACATACATTAGTGGCGATCGAAATAGCCTTTTAGACATTGCTTGAAGCCTATTTAAAAAAATTGGTGTTAAAATTAATTATGACGTATGTCATCTCCCAATTCAATAAACAAAAGGTACATGTGTTTGTACAAAACTATAACATAGATATAGGCAGTTAGCACTTGTCTCTGTTGGGTGTTAACATTGTTGTTGTCATATTTTTGTTGTGTTTATTTGCTTTCAACACAAATCATTTTTTTTTTTGTTTATTTCAGAATCACTTATCTGTACCAAACACAAATAATTATCTTCATCATAATAAGGTTCGTTTTCTTTTATAACCTCCTGATAATATATTTTATTTTTTTCTTAAGTTCATCCACTTTGCAGGCGTTTGCTTATGTGCTTACAATGGACGATTTCGATTGAATAAAATGTTGAGTAAAGTTTTTTCCTATTAACACTTTTTCTTCGTTACCGATAACGGTCATTAATTCTTCATTCGGTTTGACATTGGAGCTTTCATCTCATGTATTAAAAGTAGCATGTATTAAAAATTCGCGTAAGCTTCATTTCGACTTTCCCACAAGTTTTTAACTTTCAGTGACATTTGCTTATATTGTAATTTTCATTGCACTGTGTTCAGTATATTTACTACGGTGTTCAAATATGGGGTTCATATTCAGTTTAACACATATAAAATAACATTATACATTTCATGCTACTCTCAGCTTATATTATACATACATAACATCAATTTTAAAATACGACTAAATTTTATCCAACTTCACATTGCTACCGGCAGGGAAAAAATAAATATTTTTATATATTTCTAACATCATGCAGAATTTTTTAATGTTACTTTTACTTGACTGCACTGTTATTTTTTAATAATTTGTAGTAGTTGTTCTGAATATAACAGGTTAACACAAAGTCTTACGAAATTGGGCACCGTTATATAATTTTTCATTAGATTTGGCTCTTAATGTTATCTTCAGATTGACTAAATCTTACGGTATTATTATTATTAATAATGTATTCAATGACATACGTATTCTTTAAATTATTGTAAGAAAGCATGAATTTCATGCAATGCGTTTTGTATGAGATCCAGCAAGACCAAAATTCTTTTTAAAGCAATTATCAATAGTATTTAATAGTTTATTTTATTAAACATTCTACGGGGTTCTATTCGTTTAATACTAATTGCATGATTTTTGCTAGCTTCGTTAATCGTGTCCGATTACTATAACCTAATTGGACCGATTTTCAAATTGGAACAACGATTGCAATCTCGCCCTCACGCTATTATCGCTCTAACGGAATTGGCAATTGGAGTTATATTTGTTTTCAGCTGTTGATTGTTTTTATTTTGGCTGGTTGCAGAATATGTCGCCTTTAGAACACGGTTGGATCGCATCCGGATACCAATCGCACTGTAGTCCGCCCTCGCAATATTCTTCGACATCGAATATCAATATACCTTCACCTACTGTGAGTTTATTTTTTTCATGTTCATTTCGAAGTCACATTTGTTTTTGATTGTTATATTCATATGATTTGTTACTTTCAGTTAATTTTAAATTCGTTTTTGATTACCCAAATCTCTCTGTATTTTAAGTCGAATATATTTTAGGAATACAGGGGTATCATCATAGTCATATACCATACAGATGTGGTCGTATTTTGTTTAAAATATTGTTATTACTTATTATAGATTTCATGAAACTTCTGATGTGTGGTACAATTTTATTTAGGAACTTATTAACATAAGACCTTGTATTGTTTTCAGATGGTGCACAGTCCAGGTAGTCCCGTGGAGTCACCTCAAACAGACTATAATAATCTACACCAAGCCCTATTACAGCCTTTCGAGCAAATCACAATGGTGAGAATAAATTTCCTATTACTTTTTTAAATTTGATATAATGCATTGACAATATTTTTATAGCACTCATCAATATGAAATCATTAGAACAAAATGAAATTGGTTTATACGAATATTCGTAGTATAAAAATCTTTCGTATAAATACATTAAAAAATAATTAATGTATGTTTATGATTATTTAAGAATGATTTTTATAATTTGTATTCATAAGGATTTTGTAACATTTTTATGCCTCAATGGAAAAGCAAGGAGTTGTGAGTAGTAACAAATATTTTACGGTTATAATATTGTCACAATGTCACATTAAGATTTCTGAGTGTCGTAAAACAGTTCAACATCTATTTTAATTCAAAACTATTAATTATTAGGCCCGCTACGCACTAGGCAACCTGGCTACGGCGGCCACATTAGAACATTTCGTCGAACGTTATGGACGTTGGGAGGTGCGGGGGGGGGGGGGGTATCTTCTATCTAAAATCAATTTTATGAATGTTGATTAGTTGCCCTATCGAAGTATAAAATTAAAAAACCTTGAAAAAGCAGTTGCGTAACTAAGTCGTAATCTTTATTAGTTCTGTCTGAATATATATATATACCTGTATATTATACACCACATAATATATATAGAATACGTTATTTTCTTTAGACATTCAGAAATCTTAACATATTTAAAATTATCAACCGTCTTTAATATTGTAATGTGTTTTATGTTACTTCTTATAAGAGTTTGTTATTGAAGTTATTAAGTTACGGGAAAAAACAGTCTATTTAATAAATCTCTATGTCGGTTTTTCCTGGACAAGACACAATCTAAACCAGTGAATCTATAAACG
This sequence comes from Noctuana lactifera, assembly GCA_018231305.1. NCBI lineage: Eukaryota > Metazoa > Arthropoda > Insecta > Lepidoptera > Hesperiidae > Noctuana > Noctuana lactifera. The sequence continues at coordinate 12,016 of DWAV01000098.1, forward strand.
TGAAACTTTGTACGATGGTTCCTTTTCATCTTTACGATGACCATTAAGAAACGATTTTTGAAAATTCCCTCCTTAAAAGATTTAACTAAAGATTTAAAAGTTTACTAGGACAAGTGACAATATAATAATTATTAATATATACAATATAATAATTAAGACAAATATAATAATTTATTTATTATAACAATTAATTTAAAAATTATTATGACATAAAACATATTATTAACAATATCAACGACGCAATACTTAATTATATAAAAATATATATATTGTACTAATGATAGGGACATATTTATAAAGAGATCTTAAGTTAAATTAATACTTTAGTGGTGTATAACGCTAGTAAACACTGTTGAAATTAAAGTATATCACTAAACTTGACAGCAGTAATTCACTTGATTTTGGCACAAGATAAGATTAAAAATAGGCACATTATAGGCTAATAATATTTAATATAATAAATGTGGACAAATATAGGCAATGTATCTTATTAATAAAAAAGCATTTTGTAACAGTGTTTTTTGTTTGAAATAATCAATACTTTTTTGGTTCATTGCCATGTTTGTTTGCTATAATTATAATTGTGCTGTCTGCTGCAGCAATAACGTTACCATTTTTAACGACATTGGCAAATATTAAACGTAAATTTATATACGCATCCTTAACACAATACAAAGTAGCATATGAGATTAGTTTTAATTCAATTTACGACTAATTAGTTCTATTTAATTTTATATTCTAGGAGTATATTCCATTCCTACAACAAAAATTTATTATAAAAACTTTAATTGGTATGGTAACATACAATACCTTTGTGCCATCTTCTAACTCGTATCTACTCGTGTGCAGTTGTTATTGTGTGTACATAAATAAATACCATTATGTTCATTGGCAACGGTGATCACTTACCATCGGGTGGCCTGTCTGTGTGTGTGCTATACATAGACCAACAGATAATTTGTATGCAAGTATAAAAACGGTAACGTTATTGGGTCAGCCACGAGGTACATAAACGTTTGTAACGTTGGTGGATGTTGGTGAAGGACTGGGCGCAGTTGTTGCAGAGTCTCGTCGATTCCGGCTGGACCGCGCACGTGCAAGTCGCGGAAAATGTACGACACCACACATACACGTATACGCACACGCATATATACACCGTTTTAGTTATGTTATTCCATATTATAGAGGCTTGGGTAGACTATCGCAGTCGGGTTAGAATACGTCTGTCGCATCTCCTTTTAGAGTAATGTAGTGATGTGGTCTCTGGTTCGGACAAATTCAAGGCAATGACCTCAGTCCGACAGACATGTCTTACTGTGTTAAAAAAAGGAGTAACAATGAAATATAAAGCACAGATAAGATTTGAGAATAGACAGTATCTTTCAAAAGTAATATGAATATATTTCAGAAACTTCAATATCGATAATTTCTTCATATATTACAATTACAATCTTTATAACTTTGTAGATGAATTTTTTTGTATATTTCAACATTATAATATCCATTCAAACATAACATTCCTTTTATATTCTATGCATTGTCAAAACGAAGTAAATAACATATAGGTATAAAGTACACATAGTACGATGATACTGTTGAACCACACTTTCACATGTTTTTAATTTTTGCATAGTAGCTTCGAAAGTGACTCCATAATATCTACAGCATGCTCTGCTGCTCAATAAATTATTTTGCGATAAAAGTATAATTAAATTCGGCCCATTTGGTAACCTTGTTTAATCTTGTTTAGACTGTTTTTGTATATTTAAATTTATTATTCTTTTAGGATTTTAAATTTATTTTTAAAAGTTATATTTTTCACAACACCTACCATCATGACCTTTCGCATGTCAAGTTTTGTTTAGGCAGAATAATTATAATATAGAGCATGGTATCTTGTTATCGGATATTCACTGCAATACTTCCTTGTTTTAACTGGGAATGCATATTTATTTTGTAGGTATTTCCACCTTTCACCAATTTATTGTTATAATATATAGGATACGTTCACTAAACGAATACAGCGGCCGCATATGTTTATCTATCTTTTTTAAAATATAAGGTAAGATGTTGAGGTATCAGTAGGTAACGTTGCGGGAACTGTAAGCGAGTAGCAGAACGCAGGGATGTTGAGTTATAATCCCGCTTTGTTATTACTACTTATAGTTTTATATAGAGCTTTTTTTTATGTAATAAGCGTGTATAAATCTTATTTACGTAGATGTGCCGTCCTGTGATTTTCAGGTTTAGCGTTTTATTTTTCCTTGTTTTGAGCTTGTTATATCTTGATTTGTGTGTGCGCGGTCGTTATTCTAATGTGTTGTGTGATGTCTGCAGCTGGATCCGCCCACGTCAAGTTACAACACGTCGTACATGAACCACAATTCCACACATTCGCCGCAGTCAACGAACTCGCCGCATACGTATTCACAGGTTATTTTCAAATTTTATGTCTCTCACTTTACAGAAAACAGTAAGCTGTATATTAAGTTGTTAACAATGACAATAAATACTTTGTCTGTATTTGTAATAAAATAAGATGTTAATCAATACAATATATTTTGTTTGATGGCGACCACTTGCAATCACTTGGCCCATCTTCTAGGCTGTCTGCTTTTAGGCTGGCCTGTCTTCTAGGCTTAATAATCATAAAATAAAAAATTAATCGATCGTAACTCAGTACCTATAGGACAGCACGAGTCGCACGAAAAACAACAATGTGTGTGTGTAGCATAATTTGTTTGTTCGAAATAGCATCGAGATTTAGGTAAACGTTATGAAATTTACAAGAAAATTAAATTATTATAGGTTGTTTTTAGTATTGGAATGATTGTAATAAGTAAGTTGTTTGTTCGTGGTTCCAGTCTTCGATAGGGTGCGGCATGTCGGGCGCGGGGGGGTGCGAGGTGCGGCGCGCGCGGGACCCGGTGGCGGGCGGCGGGTTCGCGCTGCAGCCGCTCGCGTCGCCGCCGCAGCCGCCCACGCCCGCCACGCCCGCCAGCATACCCGACATCATACTCACCGGTAACCTTTGTCGAGGCTAATCTTATTGTTTTGTTCATGTTCATTTGTTCAGAACTTAAAACTGACATTTTATAGGTTAGCGTCATTTATTTAAATAATATATAAATATAATCTGAATCATTGTTTGCGATATAAGTGAATACAATGCCTTCGTGAGTCTTTAAACGATTTACTACAAATTATACTGTAACTGTAAAGGAAAGGAAAAACGTATAATTTCATGCCATTTGTGCCATTTTTTTGTTTTTAATTCAAGGATGCGTATGTCTATAGGTAATATGTCATTGTGTAATCCAGACTATTCCGGCGAGCTAGACGCGGGTATCTTCGGTGGCGAGGAGGCGCAGCTGCGCGCCGGCCTCGACCTGGAAGAGCTCACGCTGCTGGAGGAGCCCAGCGCCCTGCTGCCCGACTCCTCCGTGGAGCACGAGTTCCGCCTCGACCGCCTCGACGACCGCTTGTAGTACCTCCACGAACGCTCCTAGTGCCGCCTCAAGCCCCCGAGCCTGGGCTCTTGCTCTCTACGCGATAACACCCTACTTTCGTCCGAAAGATCGTGCCTTACCTTACTGTACATGCTTCATCCTACGTACGTCCGTTTTAGTCTGGCTCGACGGAATATGACGTTAATGGCTAACTTGTATAACTACGCGGAACGGAGCACGGTATATTCTGTAGTATCGAAGAACTTTCGGACGGATCCTAAGGTTTGTTTACGGGGTTAGAGAGTAGACCTCCTGTCGTGTCCTTTGTATTTTTTATTTATAAGAAAAATAAAATATAAAAATTTATGTGTACAAATTAGATATTACAGCTTTATTCAAAACTTCATATTTCACGTTTTTATGGTCTGTATAATTTGAAATTGAATATTTATAAAACAATTTGTAAAAATTAACTCTACTAAACATTTCATTTTGAAAAATAAATTTACCTAATATAATATTCATCTACGTTGTCAAAATATTTTTTAAATATTTTAACGGCTTAGTGCACTTTTTTTAATTAATTAAAAATAATCGTAATTATATTCCTACAATAGTGTTCAAATCAACAATTTATTTTTAATTTTATATTCGTGCTGTCTTACTAAATAATTATACGGATACTGATAAATAATTTTTAAAAAAACAAGTATGTTTATATTTTATATAAGTACATTAAATTGAAAATCTGTACTTCATATTTTTTATTCGTAAAATAACAGAAAATGAATAATTAACAAAACACGCACAAAAACTTCGAAAACGCGCCTAAAATATCTTAAGGATTTTCTACTTAATACATTTTTTCCAATTATTGTAAATTTAAATCTTTTAAAGTCATATTTTAATAACATAACATAGGTACGACGGTAATCGTTCTGAACAAGTGTACCTTTTGAAACTACTTACCTCGATTTATTCGCTCTCAGTGACGATATATATTTACCTTGAGTAATTTGTTTTACTTTTCTTGACTGCAACTATAAATAAATTAACCATTTGGAATCTACCTCAAAGAGAGAGGTTATATTGTTTTATTCCGGTTTATTTATGCATTTAGTTGTACAATTAACTTCGAATTGGTGGTAGTTATGTGTGAATATTTGTAATTTACAAGTAAAGCGGTAATGTTAGTTGGACACGGCAGGCCGGCAGCGCGTGTACCGAGTGCAGCGAGCGAGTGCGGCGCGGCTCCCTATCTTCATGACAATTGTATCGTATCAAGTCTGAGCTAGTGAATATAGGACTCGGTGTAGCGACTCGTCACATTCCCAGCGCGATCTGAACGTTGTTCGTTAGCTTGTAATACTTATGAGTGCGAGTGTTCGTTGTGGTTTTAAATAAAATGTTTTACTCATGTTTTAATCCGAAGGGTTAGGTACGGTGTAGATTTTAGTTTTTTTTTTTTGTTTTGTAAACGACGATCGATTGATCTGTCGACTATTTGTGTACAGCGTTTTAAGTGATCGTTTCATGATAAGTATTGTGAATATGTACTCGAATATCATTAGAGAGTTTACTTCGAATTTAATGCAGAGTATTTTTTTCATATTATCTTTCTACGTGGGCCCTCTCCGGCCGTTCTGTGTAAATAGAAGCTGTTCACTTCGAGGTTGCATTTAAATTGCTAATGTTGCATGCTAGTATAACGGCCGCGGCGTCCTTTTTACGATTTGTGACACATTTTTTTTAATGTTAACAAATTATATCACTTTTTATTCCTTGTTAGTGTTAAGTGTCGTCATTCAACGATTGCTCAAGCGTTGACTGAATATCACCGTATTCGACGCTAGTTTCGTTTCCATTAACTAGATTCCTCCGACTGTTCCACATCGACCAATACGAAAAATTATTGATTTTAACACGTTATTATAGCATGGTTACATTGAGCTCCGATCCCCCTAATGTATGTTATCGTCAGGTACTGCTAGACGATTGTAAATAGGAGACAAATTGTCATTGAAATTTAAGCTTTTGTCGCAAACATATCTATGTGTGTACGTACGCATGGTTCCGAGCTCGTGCAGTGTGCGGGTCGAGTTTTCTATGTGCCGGTAGGTAGGTATTGTTTGTTGTGTTGGACAGTATACAAAAATGTATTGGTTTTTTATTCTCTGTTCGAATAACAGCGAGTATATTATGCATTTTCACTGTAGTAGGACTACATCTGATAGAGAACTTTAAGTAGTTTTAGTTTGATTATATTTAGACGTTAACGTTCATTGTACTCGCAATGTCCAATTGGTTTATGTTTCCCGGGTAAACGCGTTTATAACGCTGAATTATATAGCCTCGTTTACATTATAATATAATTAGGCAACGATTCCAAAGTGTTCTGTGTCAGTCATGAAAATCGAGAGTAATATGTATGTGATGTGATAAGATTACTGCTAATACATATTGTTTTATTGTTAGTCTATTGTAAACTGGGCCATATATTTCGTAATGTTCGTGAAAACGGCCAATGTACAAATTATTTTTAGATGTTAAAAACGTTTCGTTGTGAGTACAGTGACTTCTTAGTAGGGATGTGTTTTTTGTTTTGTTAATGCTCAGTTTATTATGTTTTAAGAGTCTAGTCATCAAGTTATGAATTTCAAACAAACAGTTTCTTTTCAAACACCACCATTCAAACAAACAAATTGATGTTCGCATCAGTTTGTATTTAACTTCAAATCGTTAATTTTAGAATGTCTCAGTGATAACAGTTCTGTAATTTGGTTGTGTTACTTGTAAATTCAAAATACGTTAATATTTGACACATTTTATAAATCTACTTTTCAACGGTATTTATTTCTCTGTGTGTGACTAATGAGAATGATCAATAATAATTAATTAATGGACAATTTTTCTAAAGTCTTGTTAATGGTATGTTTTATGCAATTATTATATTAAATTGTAATACTTTATAACTGGACAAAATAACGAAAGTGCAAGCGTTAAAAAGTAGATGTATAAATAATTCTACAGGGTAGAATCATCTACTTATTAAAATCCATTTAAAGATCATTTGTGAGACGCAAGTTTGGGCATAGTTTTTGATATGTAAGTTCTTTTGGATTGTTGGGAACACTAATGTAAGTGCATCCATCATTTTCGTACATCTCTTAATGTGTACGAATCGTACATAACACTCCTATTATCGTTAATGTTTTAAAATTAATTTTATATTTCACTTTTGAGGGTATGTACTGTATGACAGAGGATATAATAGGATACTGTATAATTAAATTACTGTACGATAAATGTGATAAAGGAAATAAGCACAACATAAATCATAGAGAAGCCTAATCAGACGTAAATTGTAAGTCTTCTTTTTATTAGCAATTTTCGTAGTGTTTTTTTGTAATGTAAGACACAAACGCGTAATTATGTACATGTCGTGTCTGCCAATCAGAAGCAGTCTGTGAAGCAGATGGATGTTTCGGATAAGACTCAAGTCTAAATCAGGTGCAATATTTTTTGTAAATTCAAAGTTTACGAATATCTAAATTTATTATTTTATAATATTCAATATACTTTTATCATAACTTCTGTTTCAACTCGTCCGTGGATGCCTAGACGCGTTATATTACCAGTTTTATATGTGTTCCTAATTGTGATTTATTAAAGTTTCTTATGAATGTTTATTGTAAAAAAATATTTTATAACTGTTGGAGAGAATTTTTTACATAGTCTATATTTGAATAATTATGCTGATGCGTTACTCTTGCACGGACGAGTTTGCAGATCGTGACATTCGGAATGGTTATAAAATTGTATAAAATACGTGGACAGAGTACAGCCAGCGGCCGGGCCGTGTGTTGTAGATATCCTCCTGTTATTGAATTGCATTTGAAAGTACTCATAGCTATGTAATCATTTCAATTTTTTACCTTTTGCATTTTGGAATTTAGACTATAGTGTAAGATTCGATGGAGTGCAATTGTGAGAATGCTTTCGGTGATGAAAGCAACGAGACACCAAATTGTGTGAACGAGTATTTCTACAAATTCTTTAAATCTATTTGATCAATTTGTATGACATTAAATGTAAGACATAAATGTTTTTTCTCAAATATGCACAAACTATTGAAGATTTCGCAGTTAAATGTTTCAAAGGTTTGTTTTATTTAAACCAAATGTACATAATAAGTGTGATAGAGATGAAACAGTCTCATTTAAATAAAATTGTTGTAAGTAATTTTAGCTTGTTTTTCTTTATTACCTTACTCGTTAATTAAGTGATCGCGCTTCCTATCCTTGGGGTGGAAATCAAGCCATTAAAATTATTGTACTGCTTTTAGATATTGTTATTTTTATTATCAAGCAATAATTTGAGTTAAACCAAAACAATTCGGAGAGAGCACTGTTCACATCGTTGAAACTAGTATTATGCCTAGAAAGTAATTAATGCTGCATGTTTATACACTTCTAAGTACTCATTTCATTTCAGTTCAGTGGTCAATATCTTTTAGCTGTAGTTTCGCTTACGCTCTCCATAAGTGTAGCGCCAAAATTCATCAAAATGGCAAGTAGATAATTATGAAACCGCCTCAAAACTATTGTGTCTATTTAATATGTATAGCCAGACAGCCAATGCAGAGTAGGTACCATAGATTTATTATTAATACTATGGTTAATATTTGAGGAAATGTTAAAAAAAGGAACCCCGCAACATCATAGCAATAAACAATTAAAACTTTAAAATTTGACTAAAATTGTTTTGTCATTATTCTGTCACATTTTAAGAAGCTTTTGGATGTAGAAGTTAAACATGTATTTTTTGACCATTATTATTTTATGCTGTTTAGTTCCTCAGATGTTTAGCAGGCCTACGCAGGTCTTGGAAGATTACAAGTAAGTTACTATAATATCAGCTTTGTTATTTATTGAAACGTGGGGAGAGACCCGTGCCCAGCAGTGGGACAAGAAAAGGGTTGATGGCAGGCATAAGTATATGTTTATAATATTCGAATTAGTAAGAGATCATGAGTACATAATTACACTGCCATGAAAGTGGAACAATAATTTAAGATAGTCTTCTGAAATGTACATACCATGTAGTGTGCACCTTAACACTGTACAGTACATGTAATTTTCATTGATTTGTTTACGTTTTACATGCATTTTTTATAATTTCAAGATTCAAATAAAATTATTTATCATTTTTAGAGAGGCAAAGGAAGATTCATATGGAGATAGCTATAAAGCTGGCTCAGATGATTATCTGCACAATGAGGAGAAGTCTTTACTGAAACAGGTAATATGAGTTTATTGAATCTACCCTATGACCCTAAGTACCTAAATAACTACCTACCTATTATTAGGTACTATGTAATTTATACCTAGTAAATTTTCAGGATGACTCAGATCCAGTTGGCCTAGAAAATGAGTACTTGGAGAACAGTAATGACGATCAAGCTGAAAGCGAACAACCATCCCATAATGGTTTATTGTCAACGAATAATGACGTCAAAAGAACTGCTCAATACAAAGCTAATATGTTGTTCAAAAGTCGTGAAAAACCACGCGTAGTTCATAATAGTAAGTACAATGAAAATGAAATGGAAGACCCAACTGACTTATATTTTAGGAAACCCAATACAGTTCATAACGCGGACAGAGATGCAGATATTATTTTAGGTGTAAAAAGATTCGAAAACAAAAGAGCAGACGTTGATCGAGATAGGCGTCAGATAAAGCAATCCGATTTAAATGACTCTGTTGGCGAAGATGAAATATCAACACAAAAAAATGAATTTAAAGCGAATGAAGATGAAGAAACAGCTATAAGACGACACATAAAAAAGCTCTCTAAAGAAGAATTGGATGAATTATCTCAATCTCTCTCTGAAGACAAAAGAATATTGTTAAAGAATATAATTGATAATTCTCGACAAGAGGTGGAAGTCTTAAATAAAAGAGAAATTACAAAAAAACCTGGCGCAAATGAAGAAAATTTTGTAGGCAATGAACAGACTGATGCTATTAAAGTCCATGGAGGATTAGATATAGATGCAGAATCTGCTTTACCTAGTACTGAAAAACTTGAAAACACGAAAAAATCTGATAGTGAAACTATTTGTTCTAAAAACACTGAAATTATTAATACTTCAGAAAAGACTACAGATAAAGTTAATAACAACGTAGATAACGTTGAAGATATAAAATTGGAAACAGACAATAAACATAATTTGGATTCCTCTCTAGCACAAGCAACAATTCAGACTGTTACAGATACTGAGCAAGAATCATCTAAAAATTCAAATAAACGAGAAATTAACTTAAAATCTATTAGCTCTGAGATTAAACACGAAATTACAAAATCTGATCCCTTGAATAATGATGATATGTACTGCTCTGAAAATGACGATTTATCAAGGTTATGGAATGAGGAATCAAAGTTATATGATAGTAATTATATAAACAAAAGAGACACTGCTTATAATCAAAAATCTATTAGATCTCTGGAAGAATCGTTCCCGAATTTAGATGATACAATCAATTTGAAATCGGAAACAAATATGGTACCATTGATAAGAGTAAAAAGAACGAACGTAGACAAAATTTTGGGCAAAAGAGATGCAAATGAATTATCTATTTTAAAAGTTCCATTCCATTCAGACGCAGCGGATGATAACGAAGAACACAGTGAAGGTGACGATGAAGGTGGTGAATTTGAAGATGACGGGTTCTTTGATAAGCGGACAAACTTTGATGCGTCTGAGCTATTAAAGAAACAGGATTCTTATGCTTCTACTAATGCCGAAGATAACAATGGTAACTGTTATGGCCGTATCCAACAACTTGAAAAAAATAGCAATAACTTAGAAAGTGACATTGTAAGCCTTGGGTCAGATACGGATGCCGTGTTGTCCGGAATAGAAGGAGTAAATGATAATATGATGTACAGCAGCGTCTCTCGTAATAGACGCACTCCAACTGAATTCAATAACTTACACGATGACGACAACTTAGACAACCTAAAACAAAGAAACATACCTAAACCTGTGTCTACGAATGAAGACAATGAAATCTCTGAACAAAATAATAATGTCCTTCGTTACCAGGAAAATGACGCTTTTGGTTCTCTTCCACGAAATTACGAGGAAGACCTAGGGAGGTTCAAAAGAATACGACGTTTGAAACAATCGCACAACCAAGAAAACGGTTTGGTTTCAAAAGAATAATTAAATTAGAATCTTAGCTTTAGCTTTTGTTACCTAAACATAATTTATAAGTATTTAGTACGGCATCGTAAATGTTTTTCTATTTGTATTAGGTATTTCAGTAACTTACGAATGATATTAAAATTCATTTTATTCCAAATTTGTATCATTTACCACCATTAAACCAGAGCCAGAGCAAAATTTTTAACAGTCCAGTTAGACAACGAAGAGGAAGGATAGTAAACGAAGGAACGGTATATCGATTGCTAATCCAGTTAAGCATCAAAAGGATTCCGTTGTCAGTCTTTAAAAGATAAAAAATTAAGGTTGCTATTATTTTTTGTTAGTGGTATTGTTATTATTGCTGTATTGTAACTTTAGCCGATAGTTCTATCTATACCTATATACCTAGTGAAGGTTAGAGCTTTCACCATTTTATAGACCTTTTGCTTCAGACTTTGCTTCTGGAATGCAATATCAAAATTATAATATCCTAAGGGGGTACCTAACTAAGTAGTTGAGAGACATGAAAAAAAAAAAATATTAAAAATGCTTTTTGTATTGTATAAAATTTTATTACATGGCAAAAGTTCATAAAATAAAGATAAATAGATCATTAATAATAATTATAAAATTATTACAATATTAAATATTTAATAAACATTATGCAAAACTTACAATTTAAAAAAGGCACGTTTGTTATACGGTATACAAGTAGCAATGTTAACTTCGGTTGAAATTATATTTTAACAGATTAATAAAGAAATTAAAAAAGCGCCGCTAAATAAGGAATGATACAGTTAACAGTTAGTCTTTTTTTTTTATATAGGAGACTGTTGAGTTCCTTTGGAGGAGTAAAACTTATGCTCGCGAGAGTCACGCGTGTGTTTAAATGGAGTCCGTGAAGAATCTAACAGGGTTGCAGGGCAAGTGCCATGGACATGGGTCTTGAACTCTTTCTTGTAGCTGGTAGCACCGTCGCCTAGGACAAAATGCGATGTAGTACCGTGACGAGCATGTCGTTCTACTCTCTCAACTTTTTCGGACCTCTCGGTTCTTTGCGCATGTTCAGATCGCGAAAAACTACCATATGCCTTGGCTTCAGATTGCCCGTAAAACTCTCCGCCAACTTTGAGGTTATCCCTTACTGTGACTCGAGGTTGGCGTTCTACTATTAAGGTTGACTGGCCGTCCCTTCGTTGTTGTCGGCGAGAATCGGAACTTTCCGTATGTTGTGATATCACAGCCATGTTTTCACGAGCTGAGCGATGCATGGAGCTGATGCTCTTTCTATCAGTGCTTTGCGTGGAATTACTGATATATTCTCCTCGGTCGCAGAGGTTTCCTATACTCTTACGTTGTGCTGCTGCAGTGGAACTAATAGAATGGTGAGCTTCGGTAGTTGATGAAACTCCCTTACGATGAAGGACAGCATTAGAACTAGCAGAATCGGAAACCAAATCAGAAGTACGTTTGTGATGGCCACTACGCGATGAATTGTCTACTAGAGTGGTAGAATCTCCACCGCCATGCATAGCTCGTTGAAATTCAATGCTAGTCTTAGTAACACTATCACTCAGTTGACCTCTGTTGACAGTCTGTGACTGATGAGATGATCTTGAAATATTTTCTTCAGTGTGAGTTCCCGTTATCACGTTACTAATAGAACTAGAACTACGCTTAGCATGATTTTCAGATGTAACGTGGCGCTGTTGTGAGGATGCTCTTTTATCAGATAAATTTATATCGTGAATATTAGAATCAACTTGACGTCTATATATATTACTGTCTGATCCAGGTTGCTGAGTTGATTTTGTTATGTTTTCATTGGTAATAAGTCCTTTATTTACATTACTAACATTGTGTTGAACATGATTGTCAATTGATGTATGACTGTAACGTTGGGTATTTGAATTTTGAATATTTGAAGACGATGTAGATGATTGTATAGAAGTTGTTACTTTCTGAGTCAGATTTTCTCCAGCATCGTTTCTTATCACTTGCCCTCCATATTGAGTATGATGTGGACTTTTTGTAGTATCGTCATCTTCTCTTACAATATAAGTCGTATTTGAAATATTCCTCCTTGATTGCTTATCAACAATATTGTGTTGTTGACGAGAATCATGCATTTTACTTGTAGAAGTAATATTGTTTTGTTCAGAGGATATGATATTTTTAGAGGTTTCACCACTATTGCGTTGATACGTGGCATGATTATCAGTAATTTTTTTCGCACTGTGACCAGGAATATCACCACCCGTAACCGTATTAACTTCTACATTTCTTGTTACTGTCACCCATTTTCCTGCTATCAATTTCTTTTCAGATACTTGTTTCATTATCTTAGTTGTGTTGGTAGAAGTGATTACATTTTTGGAATCTGTTTTGTTAATAATATTTTTATCTATTTTATTCCTTACTATCGTCTTATCGGACTTATGTTGAGTATCTCCTTGGTCTATAATATGGGCTGAGCTACGATTAATATTGGTTTGTGAACCCTTGTGATCTACGATGTCATGCGTCGTACCAGAAGAATGTTTATTATATGTTCCTTGTTGAACATGCTTTACTGTTGAGTGTTTGACGTTTTCATGTTTTACGTGGGTGGCCCGTTCTGTTTGTGTTCTGTCATCAGAGTGTATTTCGACGCTATTGCGTATAAAAGATTGGTTATAATTGTCTCGTTCAGATAGTTGCTTTGTTTCTACTGAGTTTCTGCCAATATCGTACTGTTCAGTAGTTTCATACTTAACATCGGTACGTTGAAGATCTTTCTGATTCTTTTGGCTATTGGTAGCTTGCGGTTTTCTATGCACAGGAGAGAATGAATCTTTTTCAATTTCGGGATGTATATTATCCTTCGGTTTTATTGGATCTGGACGTTCACCAGGCCTCCATTTCTGTTGTAAAGGACGATCAAATACGCCTTCAGGTTTTAAATTATCCCTAGGACGTATTTGTTCAGGTCGTTCACCAGGCTGCCACTTTTGTGGAGTAGAGCGATCGAAATCACCTTCAGGCTTAAGATTATCCCTAGGGCGAAATTGTTCAGGTCTTTCACTTGGTTGCCATTGAGATGAAGTATATTCATGTTCGTTATCTTTTGGTCTAACTGGACTTTGACGATCACCAGGTTCCCATTTATGTTTAATTGGACGGTCAATGTCACCCTCAGGATGTAAATTATCCTTAGGTTTTACTAGATCCAGACGTTCACCAGGCCTCCATTTTTGTTGTGATGGACGATCAAATGTTCCTTCAGGTTTTAAATTATCCTTAGGACGTATTTGTTCAGGTCGCTCACCGGGTTGCCATTTTTGTGGAGTAGAGCGATCGAAATCACCTTCAGTCTTAAGATTATCCTTAGGGCGAAATTGTTCAGGTCTTTCACCTGGTTGCCATTGAGTTTTAGAACTGTGATCATCCTTAGGTTTCCGTAAATCTTCAGTAGGCGTTGTACTCCATGAAGGTGTGGACGAGTTATCGTCCTCAGATTTCTTAGGGCGATCCGTAGGTTGTTCTACTCTATCTGTTGTGATCCATCTTTGCCTTCCGGGATGTTTAAGATCTGGCTCATTTTCATCATTAGATTTTGGTAATGGATACTTTTCTCCATTGACGGGCTCCCTTACTAATTCTGTAATTTGGTCTGGTTTGGTGTCATTTGGATGGAAAGTTATGGCTGTTTTTTGTCCCTTTAATATTTTATAATCATCTCTACGCTTATGGTCTTCAAATACTCCTTCAATTTTAAGGTTATCTTCTCTCCGAGTTAATTTGACTTTTTGGCCCTTTATAACTCTGTACGTGTCTGATGATGATGTATGAATGTTTTCCATTCTGCCTTCCATTTTTAAGTTATCTTCGTGTTTAACTAAAGATGTTTTCTCTCCAGTGACAACGCTGTAATCATTTCTTTGCTTCATGTCTATAAATTCACCTTCTATTTTTAAGTTGTCTTCCCGTCTAATAATGTCAACCCGTTCTATTTTTTGTTTCTGTCGTATATCAATATTTCTATCGATTGTAATGTTATCGACATGCTTGAATGGTTTACGCTTTTCAGCTGGTTGAGAAGGAACAATTTCAGGCTTATAAAATTTACCATCAGGCTTAAGATTATCTTGTGGTTTGATCACTGGTGCTCTTTCTCCTTTAGTAGCACTATAGTCATTACGGATGTGAAGATCTATAAATTCTCCCTCAGTCCTCAAATTATCTTCATGCTTTTGAATAATTGTCTTTTCAGTTTTGTCAATTCGTTTGTAATCATCTCGTGAGCGGTGAATGTCAATGACTCCTTCCATTTTGAGGTGATCTTCATGTTTAACTACTTCAACGCGATCTCCTCGTGTAGCCGTATAATCAGTTCTACGTACAACTTCCATATCACCTTCCGGCTTTAAATTATCCTTAGGCTTCTTTTGAATTGGTCTTTCGCCTATAACTTGTGGTTTAGGTTTTTCAGGACGATCAAACTTTCCTTCTGGTTTTAGATTATCTTTAGGTTTTGTAGGACTTTGCCTCTCCGCTGGATGCCATTCATCAGATTTATGTTTTTCAAATTCACCCTCAGGTTTCAAGTTATCTTGTGGCTTCTTTTGTGTTGGTCGTTCAGCAGGACGCCATTCGTCTTGTTTTGGTTTTTCAAATTCTCCTTCTGGTCTTAAATTATCTTTAGGCTTTTTGACTTCAGGTCGCTCAGCTGGGCGCCACTTATCTAGTGTAGGAGTTTCAAACTCACCTTCTGGCTTCAGATTATCTTGCGGTTTCATTGGTGTCTGCCTGTCAGCTGGACGCCACTCTTCGTGTTTGGGCTTTTGAAATTCACCCTCTGGTTTTAAATTATCATGAGGTTTCTTAGGTGTCGGTCTTTCTGCAGGGCGCCACTCATCTGGTTCAGGCTTTTCAAACTCTCCTTCAGGTTTAAGATTGTCCTTCGGTTTTTTAGGAGTTTGTCTTTCCGCTGGTTTCCATTCATCATGCTTTGGTTGTTCAAAATCACCTTCGAGCCTAAGATTATCTTCTGGTTTCTTTTGTTTTGGACGTTCCGCGGGGTGCCATTGATCCTTTTTAGGGGTTGTGAATTGTCCTTCAGGCCTTAAATTGTCCTCAGGTCGACGTACTGGAGCCCTTTCACCTGGTTGCCATTTCTCAGGTTCTCGTTTTTCAAAATCACCCTCGGGCCATAGATTGTCTTCAGGTTTTTTAGGTACTGTCCGCTCAGCAGGACGCCACTCTTTAGGTTTATGTTGTTCGAATTCACCCTCTGGCTTTAAGTTATCTTTAGGTTTTCTTTGTACAGGGCGCTCAGCAGGTTGCCATTCTTCCGGACGTCTTTTCTCAAAATCACCTTCAGGGTACAAATTGTCATCAGGTCGTTTTTGCTGTGGTCGCTCCGCAGGTGTCCATTTTTCACGTTCAGGTGTTTCGAAATTACCTTCCGGTTTTAAATTGTCTTTAGGCTTTTTAGGTGTTGGCCTCTCAGCTGGACGCCACTCATCTTGTTTTGGTTTTTCAAAGTCACCTTCTGGTCTTAGATTATCCTGAGGCTTTTTCTGTTGAGGACGCTCCGCTGGACGCCATTTCTCTCGTTCGGGTGTTTCAAAATCACCCTCAGGTTTCAAGTTATCCTTGGGTTTTCTGGGTGTTTGCCTTTCAGCTGGACGCCACTCGTCTTGCTTCGGTTGTTCAAAATCACCTTCAGGTTTCAAATTATCTTCAGGTTTCTTCTGTTTAGTACGTTCAGCAGGACGCCATTTCTCACGATCAGGAGTTTCAAAATCACCTTCGGGTTTCAAGTTATCTTTTGGTTTTGAAGGTGTTCGTCTCTCAGCTGGACGCCACTCATCTTGTTTCGGTTGTTCAAAGTCACCTTCAGGTTTCAGATTGTCTTTAGGTATTTTTTGAATTGGTCGCTCGGCGGGTCGCCATTCATCATGTTTGGGAGATTCAAACTCACCTTCTGGTTTTAAATTGTCCTTTGGTTTTTTAGCCGTTTGTCTCTCTGCTGGGCGCCATTCTTCAGGTGTTGGTTGTTCAAATTCACCTTCTGGTTTCAAATTATCTTTTGGTTTTCTTTGATCTCTGCGTTCAGCTGGGCGCCATTCTTGCCTTTCAGGTGTTTCAAAATCACCTTCAGGTTTCAAGTTATCTTTTGGTTTTGTAGGTGATCGTCTCTCAGCAGGACGCCACTCATCTTGTTTAGGTTCCTCAAAGTCACCTTCAGGTTTGAGATTATCTTGAGGCTTTTTCTGCTCGGGACGTTCTGCTGGGCGCCATTTTTGCCTTTCAGGAGTTTCAAACTCACCCTCGGGTTTCAAATTATCCTTTGGTTTTGTAGGTTTTCTTCTCTCAGCTGGACGCCACTCATCATGTTTAGGTTCGTCAAAGTCACCTTCCGGTTTGAGATTGTCTTGAGGCCTCTTCTGCTGAGGACGTTCTGCTGGACGCCATTTTTCACGTTCAGGAGTTTCAAA
>DWAV01000099.1:0-28972 GCA_018231305.1 Noctuana lactifera
AAATAAATAACGCTTCACACTCACAGCCCCACGCTAGGATTCCCTGTGTCGTGGGGGCCATGGACACATACAAAGACCCAGACCGATAACAGAAATCTAAAGTCACTTAAATTTCTGCCCCGCCGGGGATCGAACCTGGGACCTTTCGAATGGTGGACAGAAAAAAGGAGAGGAAATGATACTAAATGGTAGAGATACGGGTTAGTAGTAAAAAAGTTGGTATATGAACAGTATATAAATAAATGTAGGTATTAGTTTAAAAATGTGGTTAAAAATTATAAATTTGAGGAAACATAATAAACCTGAAACATTCTACAGTTCTTTTAATTAATCAACCTAAACAAATGATACCTAAATTTTAAAAAGTCTCGTACATTTAAACCGATTACTTTCCTTTGAAGCAGCTACACGTATGTAACTCGGTTTATCTAGAAGAAAAATATTTAGCCAATTCCTTTAATCCCAGCCTGCTGCATCCAGCCAGCGAGACTACACCGGAGCGCTGCGACAAGGGAAAGAAAATAAACCACGGGAAGATGGGAAATAGAAAAAACGTATTTAGCAGAAAGTGCAACGTTGTGTCACATTACAATACGAGAGTTTCACATCGCAAGGCGAAAAATGTAGTGCTTTTAGGCGGATTAGTAAGTACCTAAGTGCAAATCGGATTTCTTTGCAAAAAATGTTTTTCGTTTGTCTCAGGTGGGTTTGTTAATAAATTCATTGGGACACAACCATAAGTAGATACATAGATAGATCAGGCATACACTCATTCATTAACTTATTTGGGTGCTTACTTAACACTACTCTATGATTAGCCCATCTAATTGTGATCTCAAGGACATTAGCTTCAAGAGCACCTAATTTCAATTGGAATACCTTGTATTTCGATTAAATTAGAATTGCGATTGGCGTCAAGAGTAAGACAGCAACAGATAAGGTGATCATTTTTCAGAGACAGAACACACTCCATGCTATAAATACCTACCTAATTTTTTAATTTTTACCTATTAATGTGGTAGACGATAGGCCCCCTGATGGTAAGTGCAAGACCATGAATTAGTTTTAACCAAGTTTAGTAACATTGGACTTGCGCCATTAACGCCTGATACAATTAAATATAATTTGTTTTATTTTAACTTCTCTTATTTACTAAGAAATGGATGTTTTTGTCTAAAGATGCCGTTTATTCAGACACACTCTATTTTAACTACGTATCTCGAACGGCGCCGATTAGTAAGACATAATGATAAATGACTGGTGACCACAACGCCACCCTGACGAATAAGTTAATGGAAATAATGAACTACTACTATTTGTAACGAGCAGTAATACACTAGTGGTTGGATATCGGTTCACGGATTAAGTAGGGCCAGTTTCGAGACGGAGAACAGAACCACCTCCGTTTTGTTCACCGATTATAAATATTATAGTGAAAGAGCAGCGTGACATAAACTTCGACAAAAAAATAATATATATTATGTAGTTAATTGACTTACTATTTACTATCTTATAGATGTTATTTGACTCCTTCGGATACACCGGATCTTTACGACAAAATTAAAAGGAAGACAAACCAATGACTATTTTCTTATAAGACATACTTGCGAAAATAAATAACAATTAACATCCACCTACTTAAATAGGAATCGTGAGGCAAGTACATCTTTGTGAAACATTAAACAGAGAGACGAATAGAAGTACTCACGTGAACCTACTTTGTCGCATTGTTCCTAAGAGACGAAAACGGTCTTCGCTTTTTTTCACCTCCATTTGCAAAACCCGGCTTGTCTCTCCGTCTGTAGTCCCCACGGTCCCTAATTAGGGTCGGCCACATGACTAATTGAATAAAAACATTGCATAATTAACTAAGGGAACGATACAGCTCGGTTTGGGTTGTAGAGTTTCAGAGGGTGTTAGCGGTGGAAATGTCTAGTCACCGAACCCATTCGCATAACTAATTCATAACATTGTCGTCAAACGCAATTGGGGTAACTACTGAGGAAATGCAAATTGAGGATTCGGGAAGCGTTCCTTTACGCGCAGTTGCTATTAAGTTAATGATTTATACGAATGTTATTTGAAACTTGTTTTAGATATTTCAGCGGTATGTTTCAATGTAGCTCTATATAAATATGCGCTCGCGCAGAGCTGAAGCGTGCAAAGCGATCCACACTGCCGGTGGTAGTGGGGATCCTAATCGATCCTACAAGTAAAGCAGTCTTAGGTGTGGTCAGTTGGTACTAGGATAGGTGGTAAATTTCAAGCGTGCTTCGGAGAGCACGTTTAGTCGTCGGTCCCGGCTGTTTTCGACAGACAATAGTCTTAAAACCTAGTGCCCAAAAGGCCACCCTTGGGGCAGTTTGACAACATCCGACACGGGTTAGCCACTTACCCGTATCTCCACCAATCTGCATTGGAGCACCGTGGTATCAGTATGCTCTATATGGACTATAAAAAAAGGTTTCAGGCATATGATAGTATAGTCACGCATGAACTTAATAAGTCAAAGGGCATGACGTAGATACATGGGTGACGATGTTGTGATATATCGTCGAGAGTTACAATTTAGGCCATGACTTGGTGAAATTTGAGTTATTGCTAACTTTGTACGCCCGCTCCTAATTGAAAATTGGCGCAGATAATAATGCCTAGGTCGTCTACTCTGCTACAAGTTGGTATGTTAAACACTTTATTCACTGCTTTAAATTCATAACAAAATAACAGTATTTCTCTTGTCGGCGTTAAAATTTATAATTTCGAATATTTTAGCTTTTTAAAATTACAAGCACAAACGCTTTACCTCAGTCCCATCTCCCTTAAATACTGAAAATATAAAACTGTGGTATTCAGTAATACGTGGCATAAAATGCTTCCCTTCATTCTGGTTCTGTTCTGAATATTTTTGGTTTATGCAAACCTTGCGTCCCTTATTTTTCCGCTCACCGTAAATATGAAGGTCTATAGATGTTACAATTAAATTGTGTATCTCTATTTATATTCATGAGGCTTGCGCGTAACCTTTGTACAATAAAAAGGCATACTCAACGGTTTGCGCTTTTCTGGGCTGCATAGGTATGTTAAATAAACATTTGAAAATATTGTAGCTATTGGTATTATATAGGTGTCAGTGCTGTTACAATTCTCAAAAACATAAATAGGTACTATGGTTAGAATGCAGGTAGTTAAGCAGACGAAGAAAGTTTCAGAATCTAGGCCTGCTAATACATTGAAATAACATCTTCATTAACTTCTCGAAAAGCACGTGAAGTGCATCAATCCACACATAATCGACTACGCCCAAAACTCTTCACATGTCTGAGACACGTGCCCAATAATGGGACTCTGATGGGATCATGATACATTTAAAATATAGATATACACAATTTAGATCGTGCATCTTCCTCGAAGAGTACCTAACTTATTTAACAAAATACGTTGTTTTAAGTTTACTAGGTCATGGTAATGGATAAAAATACTTCAGTCCGTCGGTCGTTTACGAAAAGTTGATGTACTTAAACAAATGCCTGCCCAACACAGGACCCCAAAATCATATATTTAATGACCTCGTAAAGTAGTAATAGCCACGAAGCCCCCATAAATACACAACTTCCTTTTCACGAGTGAGAACTTTTAATTTTCCCGCGAAACCTAAATAAATTGTGTTCAATTTGATGGTCGTAAAAAGAAAATTAAATCAAAGTCGTTACGTTACTTGGTTTTCTTTTTATAAACATTGTTGATATAACAACGTTAAAATAAAGAGACTATGACGATGTCTATATGTTAACGTTTCTTTTATGAAATAATGATTGACTAGTATAAATATTGATGAACCACTAGTCTTCTATCGCTGTCATTTAATACTTAGTTTACTTTTGATTACTTAATTGTAAGTGTAGTATGGTCATGACGAACATTTTGGTGTAATGATTACGATGGCCATGTGGTGCTGTGGTTACCATGCTAATCCACCAGTCCACCATTCCTGGAGGGGCAGAAGTTCGAATCAAGAATTTAGATTTCTGTTCCCGGTCTGGGTGCAGGTATGTGTAATTGTCTTTGTGTGAGTGTTGAGCATTATTAACTCTACGAGGAAAAGTGATAAAGATTAGTTCTGTTCTAACTACACAGAATATTTTGTTTCTTTTTGTATCTTGGTCAGTTCTGTTTGAGAGTGTCTTATTATTGAAAAAGCTAAACTATAACCTAAAGTATTTTAACAATTTTAAAAAAGAAATTAGCATATATTATTATTTTTTCGATAAAATGGGTTAATATTATTTATAAGCAATAAAATAAAAGGTCGCTTCAGTCGGTGGGCTTGGCTTACAGCATTTGTGCATTTGCCACAAAGTGGGTCTGATTAGGTAGTCAGGCGACAGGCGGCGACACCCGCTCCCTACCAAGTGACCCGTTAATCCATTTATCCTGTCACCTGCTGTCACCCATTGTCTGTTATGAGCCTGCCTTAATTCCATTAATCAGTGATTCTAGGCAACACCGTCTCTAATAATATAATAATAATTGTATTTCATTTATATTAATAAGAAATCTTTTATTCGAATGTTTGACACTCTTAATGACCTTGTAACATAGTGTTCGCTTGTTTATTGTTATTTTACCTGTCATTGTAATATATGCTTTTATTTTCGTCACACCAAAAAAGTTAATTATACTTAGAATTTTACCATTATAAATTTGCGACGCCTGTCAAAATGTGAAAGCAATTAACTTGAATTCATGTAAAAATTAAAAGTTTTAACGCAAAAAAAAGTTTAATATTTATGAGGCGGTTTTGGCGGCTACCTACTACTTTACGATGCCATTATAGAAACCATTAAATATATGATTACTGGGACCTGTTTTGACCAGGCATTTGTTAAAGCACATCAACTTTTAGTAAACGACTGCGACCCAAAAGTATTTTAATTCATTACGACCGGTCGCGCATTAAACAACGCCGTACGTATTTTATTACTTCGTAAAGTCAGTTATGTGGTTTTTTTATTGCCAAATATTGCGATATAATTTACCTTAAATTAAATGTATACCTATATTTCTCCTTCAATTAAAAGTTTATAATTAAAATGTAGCTAAAGTTTATAGGTATATAATTAAAATTTGCAATGAATATAATGGAATGTAATTAAAATTCTAAATTTGCAATTTAACCCGAGAGCTGGGTGTTACATGAAAACTTTCTAGAACCAATAATATCACTACGTGACTACAAAATTTGTTAACCTTCCAATCACACTAAAGCAACACACAGCGAAGTTAGCATAAAAAACATAGCGATAAAATATACGAGTATAAGAGAAAAATTGTGTTTTGAATACGACTCAGGTCTTATGTAATCTTAAGACAAAATATCGCGCGCAATAAATCACATACGATAATAATAATCAACAATAATAATTTATTATTTTAATATTTATGAATAGAATCAGCGGTACTGTTTCAGTGTCTATTGTTTCAGTGAATATATGTACATTTCCACTGCAAACATTCTTAGAAAGCTAACAACCTAATTTGACAATGTTTTTATTTAATTAGTCATGTGGGCGAACCCAATTAGAGCCCGTAGGCGTATAGGTGACCTGTAGGCCGTTTCCAAATGGGGGTAAAAATAATGAAGACCGATCTCATCTCTTCAGCAACAATGCGAAGCAGAATGTAACTACTCGTACGAATAGTAGTACGAGCACTCCTATTTGTCTCTCTGTCTAATCTTTCACAATGACGTTGTTGTTTCGCGATTCGCTTTTCCATTTGCAGTGTATGTATTAAACGAATGTTCCACTCTTGTTACCGATTCTTCGCTTGCATAGAGCTGGTTTCAGTTTTCCATTGTTAGCCGTTGGAATGAATTTGTTTATGCATTTACGTGCGCTAACTCTATTTTTCTTTCATCATCATCATCAACCTCTGCAGAACCTGGCAGATCCTCTCAAATATAAAAAGGATTTAGGTCAGTTCACCACGTTGGCTAAGTGCGGGTTGGTGAACTTCACATGCATTATAACTCTCAGGTGTGCAGGTACATTTAATTGCTTAGAACGCATATAACTCAAAAAAGTCAAAAGTTTTCTCTGTAGGTATAATCCCTATGTCGTGGATGCCATGGATATACACAAAGTTAATAAATCTACATAAACGTCCAAACTGGGAACAGACATCTAAATTTATCATATTAACTTCAGCCCCGCTAGGAAACGAATCCAGAACCCTCCAAATGGTGGACCTGCATAGTAACCACTTACTAGTTACTACACCACACGGGTCGTCTAAAACAAAACGGGGTCTACAGCCAATAAAACAATTGATTTGTTTGACTTCCATTAAATTTACGTAAATACTGTGTAACGAACAAAAAAAAGTATCTGAATAGTACACAGATAATCGCAATCCCCGTAGACAAGGTAAATAGATTAACACATCCCTTTTAAGCATGGTACGTGCGTCCAGCCTAATCACACCCACTTTGTGTAAATTCAGAAACGATGTAACTGTCATCAGTGGACCTACAAAGGGTAAATTGTGTGCGACTAAAAATACTGCGCTGAAATTATGTATTGCATAGATTTAGTAATGGTAAATGTGCTTGATGATCTAAGTTCAAATAATAATTAATCATTCTTAAAAATAACCTATAAGCTCGCTTTTGTACTGCTTTTGTTTTTGTTTACTATATTGATATTTAAGTCTAAATATATAAATCTACCCTTCAGACCTTTGAGATTATCAGAACGACGAATTTTGGTTTACATACACACGCTTGAGTACGCACGCATATTATGCATGCATTTGATAAAACCTCATTCAACATTAAACAGAACTGAAATTCACTATTTTAAAAACCCTTACGATAGCGGAAAATTAAAATTAATTTAAACCAAAACTATAAAACTAAAACGTTACTACACCTATAAATCGATGTTTAACAAATCTACGATACATACACGTACAAGCTATACTTTCCCTCAGTTTGACCGACCGAGAGTGCTGGTTCTAACAGTTTATGTGATCCCATTAATGCTAACAACTTGCCGGCCAAGTTTTCTCGTTTGTTACACAGCGCTCTCGTTGGCGTGATGCTGTAGCGTTCCCGGGAATATCCCAATAACTACACTCAATTCACGAGGGCAGAATTGTAAATAAGTTTCTTTACTCTTAAAATAATAGCGATGTGTCTGAATTTCTGACCAATGTTTCTGTGGGTTGTGTTCGGTCCTGACACGTTCATCTAATTTTTTGATATTATGTTCTGTTCATATTGTTCATATCATACCCGTTAATGAATTATTACTTGCTCTGCAGCGAAGACGTCGTATTTTTTTGTACTAATTAGAAGCATAACTTAATGAAAATGTGTATTTTGACTTAAAATATCTATTTCTATAAACAGACAAGTTCTTGAAAAATTTACAAGTAGGTACGAGTACATAAGCAAAAGAGTTTCTATTAGAATCAAAATAAAAGCACCTAAGTACGAAAATCTCGGCGTCTGAGGCCCGTATTAATAAAGTGTAGGTAAGATTGAGATCCAGCTCGAGTGAATATAATGAGAGGATGATCCGGATTTTTGCAATCTTGCTTACGTACTTACACAAACATTCAATTTCAGCGATTATTCTGCGAAATAGTAATGTAAAATAAGCAATATGTTTTCTGTGACCCTTTTATTCAACTTCTGGAAATCAAAACTTTCACTCTTCAATGACTGGAGCTCGACTGCCGTTTGAATAAAAAATACGTTCGAGTCGTTGATTTGGAAATTTGTTTTCCGTAACTTTTACGTCGATGAACTTTGACGTGAGCTTCAGCGCGTATGTGACCGTACATACGAGTGTACTGAGGACACAAAAGAAACAGGGACCGCTCTCAAAGCTTAGAGGTAAATGTTCTCAGGAATTAGATATAATCAACCAGCCTCTAACACCGTCATCTGATGTAATAAATGAAAGCAGGCCAGCTTTTTAACAAGCGGAATTTAAATAATATTAAAAAACGCATTTAAAACACATTTTAAACAGTTTACCAGTAGTGATGACGATCAAAGCATTTATGTTGAACTAAACCTACATTCAATACCAAAGTTAAATACAAAATCAATAGTTTTATTTCGAAATCCGTAGAACAGATTCGTGCTAATTTAAAACCGTATCCCGTAAGTTTAAAACTAAGCTAGGTTACAAAATGTTTCGCTTCCGTCGACTCTCTGATTACTTCGAAACTGTGATAGAAGGTAAGCTACAGGGATGAAGCAAAACTAAGGCAAATAAAGATAAAAAAACATACATTGTTCTTTACGCGACAGAGTTAAGTAAAAAAAGAAATCTGTAGACTAACAAAGAACACGACAGCTCACAGAAAAGAAATCTGAAGGTAGGAGTCAGCAGACCACATCGTTAGTAATACGAAATCAATATTTAAATGGAAAACGACGTCCTCATGCGCATTGGCAAAAGGAACATAGAGCTTGCCGGTTCCTTGATTCAGAGGGTACAAAACCATTGCCGTTTGTTCTTGTGTTGCTTACCTGCAAGGCACGGGTCTCTCCCGGTTTTCGAGAGGTGAATTGGATGAAGGTATGCTGCAATCTTTCACCAATTCGAGAACGGTTGACACTGACCATGTGTATTGGGACTATTAGGAGCCGTATTGTAAGGTGTGAAATAAAATGAACGACTACTCAGAAAGTCTCAACTAGAATTATACCAAAGCAATGCAAAGTCAGATAAATGAATGGATTCGTAACACTATAGAGACCGACAATATGAATTCAGCTATGGATCAATATCACTTAAATTAGGCTTATTTTCTCGAATACTTATAAGTATAAGTACAAAGATGTTTTCTCAAACTCGTCCTTGGTATTTACGGTCAAGACTTTCAAATGTACAACCCTAACTTTGCCACCTTACAAGCGTGTAGAACTAGTTCGCAAACTCCTCCTAATGTATAGATTAATCCTATTACTGTCCAATTTGCGCTGCGGTTTAAAACATTTCATGGTAGACTGTGGTTTTAAAGGCGTGAAATTGTTACTTTCAAAGTTTCTTTAATTAATTAATTGAGAACCTTAATAGCATAGCTATAAGACTATTTGTGCAGAATCAGAATTATCCGTAGGTATATTAGTTATGTCCTTGAATCGTAAAGAAACTAACTGATTACATCCACACGGATAGCCCAAAGTAAAGAAAAACTAAGTAAGACTGCGACAATTCGCATTGGGAAAATGTGATGAAGACATACCTTCATCAAGATTTAAAATGTACCAAAACCTCGTATTTGTTTATTATTTTTGTTAATTAAACCTGAAAGTAATATTAGAATATTACCACGAAAAGAAAAACTAGAAAGGCTCCATAGACGAACATAAAGTTGTTGGAAATTGTATCAACTGCCAATAATCTTGACTTAAGACCTTTGTTTGCGGTCAGGTAGCGAGCCCAAGGGAAATTAGGGCCCGATGGATGAAGGTCGTAGACATGTGGGATACAATATTAAGTGCACGAACCGTTTCCTCAATGTTTATTTCATTAAAAGTGAAAGCTCCTAGGTAAACTGTTACAACGTAATATTGAAGACGTGAGGATATTTTCTTTATTTTTATTTTGACTCATGATTTCATAAAACTTTATGCCCGTTGTATCCTAAAATTATCTAAACGATTTGCTTTCACATTCTGTACGATTTAATTCAACTTCATATTTTTTTTGTAGAAAAGAAATATAAAACGAATATGCAGGCCACGAGGTTTTAAAGTACCTGTAACATATTCAAATTCTGACTGTTCCGCAGTACTAACTGAGTAGATGGTTGTAAGTATTAACTCCTTAGATCAAGAAGATAGCCTCATACTTGAAGTGTGTCCCAGCCACGGAGAAGGCACTTATAATGGAGCGGCCATAGCTTACAATTTAACAACCATATTTTTTTATGGACAGAAAACGTTTTGCTTATTCTAATAAAAATTATAAGTATTCATTATTTACGTACAATACTTCTGATCTAAATTTTGCACAATATGATACCCTCAATAAATGTAATGATGATGTTCCAACCCCGGGGAGCCGTTCGAAATAATCGAGGTATTTATTTGTCTTCAGCCCCGTATGGCTCCGATATATCTCCCGTGAGACACCGCTTCAATCACTAAGCTTTTGATAAACGAATCAATTGTCGATGAAACGTTTTACGAGTATGTAAAGTTAATTTTATGGACTTAAATCAAATAATCAACTAACTGACACTCAAATAACTGACAATTGTTTAACACAAATTATTATCTTATTGGTTACATGTCTAGTAAAGATTACGTAAATATTTTTTTAAACTTAGAATTATGTCGCCGTAATAAATTTAAGAACACTTTCTACTAATAATATTGAAATTTTAATAACTTTTTACAAAAAGGTGTTCTGACGGACAGCTTGATTGTATATTTAACATTTTATTCTTTGATTGTATTTTATAGTATTGTTACAGGGTTCAACTGACACAATAGCATTTTTCATTTTATTTCATATCAACGGGTTATTGAAGTAACTTATTCGGGAATTTCAAGAACGGCTTAAAAGTTTACATCACTGTTTGACTTATAAATAGCAGATAGAATGAATAATAATAAAGCAAAAATTACCGAACAATTGCATACCATCCACTTCATTATCCCTTGCATGTCTTCAGTAACTAACATGTTAATTTAACCCTTACTGGCTGAACCATCGTGTTATAATGACCTTAACCCGTAGATTACCTTATCGCAAATCGCCAACTAACCCTTTTTGAAATACGAAACAGCTAATAACACTTACGAGTTTTATAAACAGAGTGGTGTTTTGAAAAAGAAAAAAAGGCAAGTTGACAATGACTGAATAAACCTTTTTATTGAATGGCGTCAATTATAATACATTTGTTAAAGTTTTACGGGAATCAAAAATTATATGACGTTTCTTTTTCTTGCAAATTAAATGTTTCTAATTTAAAATACATTATTACAATATAGATTCCCGGTTGTGGGACCTGTGTTCAGCAGTGAGACATAAAAAGGGTTGTAGGCAATAGCATACTAGTCTAGGTAAATAATACATGCCAACCTAAACCCATATTTATTTACAAGACCCAAGTTTCAAACAATTTCACTTCAATAAAGTTTGTCTTCCCTTCGGAGTTCTAAATACGAGCAGGCTCGTGAAAATACTAATTGGCGAGGCAACCTAATGTTGTCTATCTACTACATACTTAATATTATGCTGATTATCGCAAACAAAATAGACCTGAAAAAGTTTACTGTTCATGTCCTTTAAAACCGATTTGAATAAGAAAGACAGCTTTTAAGGCTCCTAAATATAAAGTCCTGTAATTTGAAAGGTTGCTTGTCGTGTTTAACTTTGTGAAACGAAAATAAATATGAATTTTCATGGGCTCAGCCGTGGTCACGCACAGTTCTGGGCGTTTCTTTTTATTGCTCAAGAAATTTCTGTTCCTTTTATGTTAACTGGTGCTTTATCGTGTTGCATGCCAGTGAACCCACTGTGTTGGGCCATAGAGTTTTAATAATGAGTGAGCCAAGTTTATGGGCATTTTATTCAAATATGAGGGATCTATGTGCTGTACTTGTGCGCACCTATAGCTACGCAAACGCTTGTGAAATTTTTTTATACGCGATTTTGTATTCTAATGAGCATGATGGCTTTCGAATCTCGGTTACGATAATTGATATTACCTATAGGTATTGATATTACCCTATCTATAGTTCTGTAACTATACAGTAGTTACAGAGCTGTTTACGAACTTTCAGTTTGTTAAAACCGTGTTTTTTATGTTCAATAAAAATTCTTTAATTTCTTTAACTCTTTATCTTAGGCTTAGTGTAAATAAGATACGCGATATGGTGATAATATAGTAATCTCAGATAGGTTGTCTATCCTATTTAAAGTTGAAAGTAGGTTTTCATGGATTGCAGTGATCACTTACCATTAGGTGGCCTGCATTCACTTCACATTTGTTAAAAGTATAGGTAGTAATTTTTTATTAGCAAATTTTTATAACCTATACAGTCTTATTATTAATTTTTCTGAATATTAAATTTTATTTTAATCGTCATGAATGGAAATTGCGGTGACATAATAATATCTCTCTTAGGGGCCCAACACTTACAATTACTCTTGGCGGGAAAGGCGGTACATATTTATTTGTCAGCGAAATCGCGCTTGCCCATTAGGGCTGGGGAAATCGTAAGCACGCAATAAGGACTCTTTGGTCCTTCTTATTGTACTCATGAGTGCTCAACGTCATGTTTACATTGAGTATCATACTCGTAAGTACGAGTGTATTACTTGCTAAATGTTCTATGTTGTAGTTTTTTTTAACACGTTTATAATAGTTTCACCTGTATTTATGTACGAGTATGTAACGTAATCTTTGATCGTCATTTTCACCCACTTTGAGACGTTTGATTAAATTGAAACTTTGTACATTTATCAAGGACTGATAACAATAAAATAATTTGATTGTCCAATATAATTCACGATAGACTTAACGAGTCCAATATATTGAAATTAAAACAAATAACACCTACATTAGAGAAATGTTTAAATGAAGAAAATAATGTTGAGGCCCAAAATTAAGAAAATAATTTATTGTTAAAAAATGCACGCTTTAATAGCAAGCGGAACTTAAAATTAGAAAATAATTTTAAAATACTTTTTAACACAACAGTTAATTTAATTGTAGATAAAAAAAACCGTGGCGTGTTTGATATCAAATTTTGAAATAGTTTATTGATAACTATTGATACAAGAAGAATTAATACAGAAACACATCTCAAACATCAAACGCATTTTTTGCAATAAAATCAGTATTCAAAATTGAAGCAAATATTAAATTATCTGTAAAGTTAATTTACCAAAGCGTCTATTTCAGGATTGAAATTCATTAAAGCAATTATCTAAGCAGACACAATAGTAAATTAGTCCAACATGTCTGCCATAATAATTACTCTTGAATTAGAATCACAATACCTTTCGTATCATAACAAACTCCATAGAAATATAATATGTATTCAACTACGTAATCAAAATACAATGAAGACAATTTTATAGTTAGAGAATGCTTATAGTTAGAAAAATTTATAACTAAAAAACGAAATATCTATCAAAAAGAAATCGTTACGACAGTAATGAAAAAAGACTTAATGATTTAGTGTTGGGTTAACATGAAAAAACTAAGTGTCCAATTCTTGAACACTACGGTATGATAAGCGCTACGAGATGCTACATTTTATCGTAACATCTACAACACAGCGTCCAGTCCATATCTGTAGGTAGCTTCGTAGCACATTGCACTTCGTACAAATTAACCGAAACGGGATTTCTATTTCTTCTTACCATTTTAAGCCAATTTCAAAATAGAAGGAGGTTCTCAAATATTTTTGTATGTTTGTTACCTAAGAACTTCATTTATATACTTAATCAATATTTTAGCAAATGCTACTGAAAACAATTTCATTTTATCACAAGTAATATTAAAATGTTAACGTAATTTGATACGTGCGTCCGGTGAGTTGAAGCGATTGAACGGGTAAGTAGCTACTGTATATTATATGTGATCAAGTCAACGTCAAAAGGTTGCAATCTATTGTTAATTTCCCTCGAGGTTACCTGCCGCCACAATAAAGAAATTATATTATTGTTACCCCGTCGTAGACTGGGTAGCAACAACGTATTTTGGTACATTGTTATGGTCATGTTATTGTAAGGGTTGATTAAAGATTTCCTTTGCAAAAAATGTGTTTAACACTGCTTTATTTTCATGAAAATCATGTCGTAACTAGATATTTTCAGTAATTTTGTTTGACTTGTTCTGTTATATACTTGCACCCGTTTGATTTAAGAACTTCATTTCACACATGTGATTGCTAAGGTATATTAAAGACTTGTTTTCAAACAAATCAACACGTATTAAATTACTTATATATGTATACACTATATATAAAGAAATATGAACTAATATAAAGCTGCTAAAATTGCAATATTATTTTAAAAGCTTGAGTCTAGAGTTAGGTTACGAAAGTTTAAAATATAACTAAGTAAAAAATATTTTAAAACTGACTTTCTAGGGCAAATTCTAATGCGAACAGTAAGCTGCACGCTTCACAAGGTAATAAAACAACAAATTCTATTCCCTCGAGCCACTCCGGCACGGTTGAACGCTGTTAATGTAATTATCCAGTCTTTTTTATATACAAATATGTTTTTTTAACTTCGTACCTACTGAGATTCTATTTCGTTCCGCGTCTATTGTAGGTGTTAGAATTTAAGCCTACGGTTCACCCGGAAATGTACCACTACAGACCACGTGACTCCTGGCCGCGTGAAAGCAACCCTCGCCGTGGTGGAACTAATGTCTTCGTAAGTAATAATGGTCAATATGGTCAAGACATAAAATTACGAAAATACAAAAGTTAAACTTACTCGGGCATTCACAAACACAAATCATGTTTAGGTGAGGCAATGTTATGCAAATTTGAGGCTTCTGGACTTCAAGCTATACAAGTGCTATTGTTTTTAAAATAATTAGGGTAACTGGTAGCGTTTATTATTCTCGGCTTTTTGTTAACGGCTATAAGTTTTTGTTCATAAATACAATCAAAATAAAAGTTATTTTTCGACTTTACTCCTTAATGGATCCTATGTAGGTATAATGAATTTTATGGGGAGTGAAATTAATAGAAGCGTACATAATATTTAAATTAATAAAATTTGGTCGAAAGTCCTTTAGTTGGTTTGATTACATCCGATAGGGATTGGCCACTAACCTGTATCTTCACGAATCATCATTCGAACAGCGTGGTAGAGTATGCTTCAGTCCTGCCCCGGTTATAGAGTCAGACCGTGCGCAGACGTGGGTCATAAAAAGGATTGCAAGCAGGCAGTTACATCATATGTCACAGATACGACTACGTAATGGGCCGAAGAACACATAATATTGTTATGAGACGGTTATTTATATTTTCATACCACTACTAAAAACTAAAGCATACATATAATCATGTAGTTTAATTTCTATTGAAATCGCGCTTGTAAAGAGAACGACCATTGCTTCTAAGATAATGAGCACTTAAAATTTTCCATTTTGAAATCCTAACAGCAGCGCAACATAATGATTATGGTATTTGAATTACAAACAGCACAACCTTTCCTTAGTCTGGAATATATTTAAAAACATTTATTTTAATTAACGCAACAATGTTTTTTTTTATCTTCAAATTCCTCATCTGTTCTTACCTCAAAAAACGGCACAAAAAGCAGGCCGCACAAACTGCATTTAGTTTATTGTTTCAAGCTTTCACTTACTCAGCAATAGGATTAAAATATGAAACGAATTTTTTGCTCCGCATGAAGAAAACAAAGCTCCAATGCGAGCTAAGCTGCGGTACTTATTTCCGGGAAAAGTACCGTGAAATGTCTGCATTTCGGAGAAATATTAAGCATTCTATGTTAAAAGCTGTAGATTTGGAGGCATATCTAGAAGCAGATAATTATCTTTGTAATATTATTTCGTAGGCTTATTTAGATGGATATCAGGTACAGAAGCGTAAGAGTAAGGATTGCAAAGGTTTGCAAATCTTCATAGTTGACTGGCTTCACAGTAGATCTGCTCCAGAAATCTGTCTGCGTGCTTAGAAAAATATCTGACCCTTGAAGGGATTCACCATTTGGACACCTGATGAGCGGACATGTACGTAAAGGTGTTAGAGACGCTTATACCAAAGAGCCAGCGAACAGGCATGCAAACCACTAACGACTGCCTACGATAATGAATTCCCCCGCTCTGCGCCGTCGGCTGCTTCTAACGAGGGACTCGAAATGTTTGAATACACCCGCCCTGTGGTCACGTGAAAACATTGAATACGTCATTAAAATTAAATCTACAGCTTTATGCTCGAGACCGTGAAAATTCACTAAGATAGGTCCTGCTTTTGGTTTTTTTATTAATCCGTGAAGGCTTTTGCTTTTTTTTTATTAAGGATCATTTCCACTAGTACACCTTCCATGAAGGTACTTTTCAGGGACCGATATATAATACGATACCAAAGCATTTTTTTTTATGGCTTAACATAGTTCATCTATATATACATATATACATTCACCACGGTATAAGAATTTAAGTCTAGACTAAGTTCAATTGCAATTTTACAACCTCACGTGGTTAACCCTTTTAAACGTATATAAATCTCTTTGTAACTTTTCTCACAATAAGATTTAAAACGTGTTTTAAAGAGAGTAGTTTTAATTTTTACATTTTCAATTGCCACTAGTCCATATTTAAAAATTATGCATTAATTTTTGAAATTTCGGTTTTGCACAATAGTTTTTGTGTATTTTGGTATTAAAAGTTTAACTCATCAAGTGTTTATTTAAGTTGCGCCACCCTTCTATTGATAGTTTTTGTAGTAAAAAATATAACAAAGCTAAAATTATAAGTCTGTACCTATAAGGTAAAAAAATTTTACATGTCTTTTTTCATATTTTTTTTTTAACTTTATTGATATTATACAATTTGTAAGCTATCCACCATTCTAAATAATTACTATAAAAATATAAGGTAGGTTAGAATCATTGCGTAGGTACAGACAGCGCGTCTATTGTGTGTTAACGATTAGTCAATCTATGCTATGCCGTTATTTATCCCGCCATTGTTATATGTCCAAATTATGTGTACTTTGCCCCTTAATTTGTTTACTACGATAAAAATGTACTGATGTATTGAGAACATCAGTTTATGTAACTAACGAGATATTCTTAAAATATATTTTCTCATAAAAAGGCTTAAAAAACGTACCTACTTTGAAACGCTAGAATTACGGCATAGTCTAATTAGTTCTTTACTCGTAACATTTATTTAGTTTCTTCTCGTAAACACAGTGGCTCGTCCTAGGTTTTTTTGCGACTTCTAATTGCTTAGTCGTCTTAATTGAACACTATATTTATGCCACTAAAGTGGTTTTACGCATTTCTTCCACGTATTTTTCTGTTTCTAAAGAAAGAAATCCAAAACGAATAAAAATATCATGCCAACGCGGAAGCCTTTTTATAGCCCACTGCTGGGCACACCCAAAACGTGGAAAGGCCTGAACCACATTCAACCACGTTGCTCCAATGTGGATTGGTGGACATAATAATATATCTTAGTAGCCAACCCGTGTTGGATGTTTTCAAACCACCCAGAGATTACTAAACGATTGTTATCTATCGACAACAGTCGGGACGTTTTTTTCAATCAATTATTATCCTTTCATGTAAGTACCTATGACTGGTAGAATAATAAATTGCATAAAGAGTTTTCGTGGCTTATGGCCTTTGTCACGGCATTCATAATGACTAAGGAGGCATTTTACGACGCCTTCAGTACTGTAATTAGAGCGTTGGCACAAAAGCTTTTAAAATCTCAAGTACGAAAGTCATAATATTAAACAGCACGTCAGCACATTATGAGTGATGCCACAGCACTGACCTCTATAATACTCTATAGTACTCTGGACTTAGTCTGGACTGGATAGGCATGACAGTTTTGATCTAAAACTAGGGTTTGAACACTGCTATTTGAGCCCTATTACCATAGGTTAAAAACAAAATTTTGGTTCAGAGTACCTACACCCTTGGCAAAGGGGCGCTTGAAATCGGAACAAGAATATTTGTCATTTTATTAATTCATAATTATTTTTAAGCTTAAAGTGTGTTTATTACACATACCTACCGAAATATTAAGAGTGTTATGCACTGAAATATTCATTACTCTCTTAACATTCTATCGGTAGGTTATTGGTTCTGATAATCATTCCAACAAAGCAAAAACGAGGAAAATCCGTAGCTTCTTAGTAAATTAATATCATACATCCGCCTTTTAATAATTTTCCTTATTAAATGTTCTTTGATGAAGCTTTCTTGTTGATCCCTAGATTTCCGCTACAAATCGTGATCTTCATATTACTCGTATATAGCGGCATATTATTTTGGCTTTCGAAAAGCAGCGCAGAAATGTAAATTATGAATAATGAATTGAGGTTTATGTTCCCAATTGTGTTTATGGGCGTTTGTGTGTATTTACGAGTATGGTGCCTACCAACGATAAAGGGAATCCTAGTGTGGGGCTGTTAGTGTGTAGTTTTATTATTATTATTATTTATATAAAAAGCCATTGCTGACTGCGTTGAAATATATGTGCTACTTTTATATTTCCAACTGATTTTTTAACATATTTTTCGAACGCTCAGCATATCAAGTAGGACTATTGCGCGATATTGTTGCGCCGTGCGCGTTTATAACCAGATACGAGTACAATAACAAAACTGCTTTGTGCTTTAATGTGGTCGGATAAAAATCGCTATTTCCATACAAAAAGAACCGCCCAACTAGAAACTTGCAGCAAGGCATGCTCGCGTACTTTTTATCGATTTCTCATGTCGCGTTAAAAGGGCTCATTTGGTTTTATTGTATAAAATGGATGGAAGCGTAATTTGCATTGAGGTGGTGGTCACGCACGAGGCAGGGTTTCCTTTTTATTGTTCGGCGCTGCCTTCGCCGTTCTTAATGCTGAGGGAGGTAGGGTGGGCAAGCTTGGACTCGCTTATGGCTCTTACTTATGTGGAAATATGGATAAATTCCTCTTTGTAACTTTACTGCCATTGAATTTCAATATTTGGTTTCACTGGACTGTTAAATTTATTGCATAGTTGTCCTACATTCCTTTTCATAAATAAACACGTCGATTGCCCCTTGTTAAAATAAAATGGAAATGAAACGTCCTAAAAACTACTAAAAGTAGTTTAAAACGTAAATATGTTGTAATATTCCAATTTATTTGTACGTTTATCAACAGCTTAGAATTCCCGGGTACGGGTGTTCGTATATAGGTAAACAGTAGTAATAAATGCAGACAGACAAAAATTAGGACAGACAAAAAATGTCGGATTATGTCTAGGCGCCTTATAAAATAAATAACATGTATTGTTCCGAATAATTATTGAGATTAATTTTGATATCACACAGACACTTAAATTTTATTTATTGGTAAGATTAACGTACACGGTATTAGGAGCAAGAGTTTTGTTTCTTCGCAAAGATAACTACATTTGCATAACAGAGAAGCTTAAGTCGGTATATTGCAGTGTTCACAATTACATTACGTTAAGCTGCTAATTGGTGTTTTAAGTCGCGCAAGGAACACCGCAATGTAATATTTCGCTTTATTTGCAACACAGGATTGCACTTCGCGCAGTAGGTACCTACACAGCAAATTGAATTAATTTTTTATCCGTATAAAGAATTTACTTACAGCGAAAATCTTGCCGCTTGTGTAGTTATTTACGAATAAATAGATAACTTCGGATAACACACACAAATAACTATGCTTTGATCTTAAACAAGAGCTAATTACCACACTAAGTGAAACATTGTTGAACGCGA
The DNA here is from genome assembly GCA_018231305.1 of Noctuana lactifera. NCBI lineage: Eukaryota > Metazoa > Arthropoda > Insecta > Lepidoptera > Hesperiidae > Noctuana > Noctuana lactifera. The sequence goes on from DWAV01000099.1 coordinate 19,485, forward strand.
TGTTTTAGAATGAGTAATAGCGAGTTGTTAGGGTGATAAGTTTTTTTAAAATTTGATAAACAAAAGGTGTCATGCTTGTTTTATGTTACATATTTAATCTGAATTATCGACATACTCGTATCTTTAAACATTTATAGTTAATATTATGAACCAATGACTTGTTATATAGAGAATAGACCTCATAAAACGCGTGAAAATGTTAAAAACCTTTACGGATTACGTGCCAACCTTTTTTTTATACGAAGAATTCCTATATTTTCTCCAAAATTTATCCATGTTTCCCCACAAAAGTAATAACCACAGACTCGCTAGCATCAAAGCTTTGTTTGGTTTATGCAGTGCGAAAAATTCGTCTCATATTTTAATCCCATTGCGAGCAAATGAATACTGGAAACAATAAATGCACTTTATTTCGCTCGCTTTATCTACCACCTTTGTAAAATGAATTCGAAATATGGCTAAGTAGAATACGTATTCAACTGAGATGTGGTTTTTGATGTTATAGTATTAAAAATAATTATGTAGCTACTAATTTGGTAGCGTATATATTTTATACCTCTATTTTCCGTAGGAGGTAGGTATAATTAAGTTTCATTAAGTTTAATTAAAGGATAGATTACGCTGCCTTATAAAATTATATTTATACCCTATATATTTTTTATGTGCAGGGGATATAATATAATATATAATATATTATAGTATCGCCTCCAGGGTCACAAAAGGTAATGAAGAGGTCGATTTTGGTGGAATGAAGAAGACGATTTTTCTTAGTCCTTCGAGAACATTCAACTTTTAGCTTTTACATTACAGTATACGACGATGTTCTTTTAATCTTTTAATTACAATAACAAATAACAAATAATATTATTTTTATTTTTTAGTAAAAACTCGGCTTTCACTTTTGCTTGAAATAATTTTATTGCTACTATATTCTCGTTTGACATACTTTATTTAGGTATAATTATGAAAACGGCAGAGGAGAACAAATGATATTGTGACCCCAATTATTTTTTTCCGCAATCGCTGTTACGTAGCTGCGAGTCAGGAAGTCTCAAATTTGCATGACATTGCCTTACACCAAACGCGATTTGTTTTTATGGTAATTATGAATAACGCTGGGTTTTGCCTTCAAAGCGTCTTTTTTGGACAAAATAATATTATTATTCGTAGATACGATGGCACCAACTGAAATTATATTTGAAAATCGAACATTACCAAATCTCGTTATATTTTTGTGACGTAAAGTCTAGTCCAAACGTATCTAAAGATAATTGTTTTAGGAAAATCTGTCCTTTATCAATTTTTTTATATTGTGAATTTTTCATTTTACTAAGAAATTTTTATTATACTTATGACCAGGTAACTTTGAAATATGTAATAATAATAATACTTAATGAAGGAAATAAGGGAAGTTTAAAGCGAAAATAAAATACTCCTTTTTTCCTTACTCGTTAGAATCTTAAAAAAATTTGTAAAAACGTTCAAGTTATTATAATGGCCTATTTTTATAATAAATTTGAAGGCTTTAATAATAATAATAATATAGATATAGAGAGATAAAGCAGATTTAGCGTGAAAATATAAATTCCCGTAATTATCCTTATCCCGTGGAAGTAAAAATCAATTTTTTAGTTTTAACCTCATTTCTTAACGACATTATAAAGGGAACCTCCGTGTACAATTTCAGCTTTCAGGTGCAAGGCTTGATGACTGACCGTTGCTGAGTCATGAAAGTAAGAAACAACAGCGACGGCTTTTATCCTCATAACACGAATCGTGTACTAAAATTAACATGGCATATTACCTAAATCGCCTATAGATGTTTAAAGCGTATTTATAGCAAAAAACCTGAGCTTCACTAAAGCGATCCGCCCAGAAAGGCCATATCTCTGCTCACTACATAAATCAAACGTAAATAAAGGAGCTCATAAGCTGTCAACGTAATGCCATTCAGGCGGCCGGGGCGCGTAATATCGCGGAATAAATCACGTTCAGCTAAAATATGCCTCAATACTCACTGCTGAATGCGAAATTTAACCGTTTAATGGAATCAAAAAGTCCCAACTCGGGAAAGAAAAGAATGAGAAAATCTTATTGGATATCATTTCCTCGACAACAAAAAGCTTAAAATATCCATCTATCAAAGAGTGGCTCATTTTTGTAGCATATTGTTTTTGATGCGTACGTTTTTTGTTACAGATGTATTGTTATAATAATAATATGGTTTAATAGGGAGCGTAGAATTAACGTTAAGTAAAAGGTATCTTCATCGACATAAACGTACCTACATGTTAATTATACTTAGAGTCATAAACACAACAATTGTACAATCTTACTATTTTTTTTCAATCGAATGCCCTTAATAATATTTATAACGCTTCACACTCACAGCCCCATACTAGGACTCCCTGTGTCGTGGGTTTCATGTACACATACAAAGATAAATACACATACACCCAGACCGGTAACAGGAATCTAAATTCATCATTTAAATTTCTGCCCCGCCGGAGATCGAACTCGGGACCCTTCGAATGGTTACCACGCCATGGACTGGCGTGGGTAACCACTATACCACATTATTTCATTATTCTTGTTGTATTGTTCTATTAATCTAATACAAATGGTACCATCATTACATCATAACAAACAAAATAGGAGGCTTAAATAAATATTAACATATTACTCACGAGTTCTGAAATTACTGAATATATCCGTCAAATATACTCAATACTATTTACTCTGCGATATCTTTCCCTTGAAAATCTCTTAGATGCGATCATAAATCGCTTCGGTTGACATAATAGCGTGAAGGGGGCGGCCTGGATTTATGCATGTTTGATTTAGATGGCAAGGGTTGTCATTCCCCTAAAACTTCCGTAAAAAAATGATTTTGACCTATATTTTATGGCAATGAAGTAGTAATGCACGAGCTTGCAAGACACCTGATGTAAGTGATTTCTACAACTTATAGACATATACTTATATAGGTATAAAACAACAAAATAAGTAAACATAATTATGTTGACTTATATATAAGACATAGCATTTATTTTTAATTAGCATTTGTATTTAGTTAGGATAATTATAAGTATATTTGTCTATATGAAGATAAAGTTGTGCACCTACCTCTCATTTTTTTCACTATCATCCAGCGTTGGCTGCATAATCTACCACTCTAACCTTCATCAGGCGTTTGAAAATGAAAAGATGGCTTTTGCTTAAAATTTAAATGTAATAAACACGAATAGATAAAAAATAATTTCCTAAATATTTCGAATGTATCTGTTTTCGATAAAAGGAAGTGCTTTGTGGAAATAAATTGAAGACAGTACATATTTCGCGAGTTGCCGATGAACGCGCCATTGATCAAGAATTATTGGCATAACAATAATTCGGATATTATTCTCTTTCCTTATTCGCGAGAGAAGATATCGTAAAACACTCATCTGCCACTTTGTGTTCTCCACTTTTTGACGTTCATTGTTATGGCCAATGTTTTTACGGATACGACGTAACCTAATACGGGGAGAATGTAAGCTATCGGAAATTATTCTTGTTTGAAAGTAATTTTAACATCGGGTTTTTTAATATATTATTTGTTAAACTTATTACGCCTTGGTGTCTTAGTAACAATTCTTCGTGGCCTTTATTAGCTACGGAAAACGAGATTTCTTGTCAATAACGTATGACATCATACATTTAAACTTCATAGTACGTCATTTTGACTTTTAAAACTTTAAAACGAAAATCTTATCGCATTTAAAAAACTCGACATCGCCATATAGAATAGGTACGAGTACCTACTATTGCACGAAGACATCATAACGCGTTCGCATTAGGTACGTGTCTACGAGTATAATGCCATAGCGAATAAGGGTTCAGTACATTTCCTGTTCGATATTAAAGATAAACTTTCTCTATTTATAGTAATGTTTTCGAAAGAAAGGTCCAATATCAATACTACGCAGAACTACTACTACTAGAAATCTACGGTACGTAAGTATTAAAAACATTCAAATATATGTTTTTGTTAACTACTTACATCTGATGTTCTTATTATTATTATAATCTTACACATAGATACACAAAAATAAAACACATTTCAACCAAAGTTTATGTGTCATACACGAATAATAATATAATTGGTTTTCTGGCAAAATGTTATCTAGTCAACTAGACCTTTATTCACTAACCTAGCCCACATTATCTAGTTCAAGTAATTTAATGTAACGCCTTTTGTACATTTAGCTACGGAATATGAATAAAAGCCATTTAGCGTTCCTTGAATAGTTTCTCACTTATTATTATATTAAACACGCATTAATCATCTACCTACACTTAAGGGCCTATCCGCCCTTAGCAAGGGTCTACCCGTGCAAAGTCATGTCACAATTTTGTAACGAATCATGATCACAGGAGATTAACAATTATCGTCCCGTGATTATTTCGGTACAGAGAAATAGGTTTCAAAGGGCGTTCGGAATTCCAGACACGATTCAAATTAAGTGATAAAGCGTTGAACACGACGCCCGGTCACTGTAGCTTGCTGAAGGACGTGTCTCTGCATTACTTCTTGTGTATTACCGCAATGATATATTGACTAAACGGGTTGTAATGACAATAATATCTATAGGTATTAGGTATTCAATAGATTGTAGAGTCTTAAGATTTATTCATTCTTTATATCTTTGTAAGCGCTCTTATGATTCTATATTTATTTAACTTGAAAAAAAAAACTACTTTATGTTTCACTGCCGAGCCACCATATCTGTTGCCACAATTGGGATAACATATCCAGTATGATTACGAACGTTACGTACGAGTACTTCAATTAAGAATATGTTTATTTCAGTGATTTGGTTATGTAATAAAAAGGTTAACTATAATTTTATGCGAGTAAGCATACAAATCATATCATTACATGTCCACTAATCCGCATTGGAGCAGCGTGGTGGAATATGCTCTAGGCATGCCCCGGTTGTGGGAAGAGACCCGTGCCCAGCATATGGGACATAAAAAAGGATGAAGGCAAAAACTTCATAGCTAGTCACGAGTGACTTGTTTAATGCTGTTTAAATAGTAAGACTTCAGCGTGAGAACTCTTAAAAAATGTTTATAAATAAAAAACGTCACAAGTCACGAACAACTTTACAGCGCAGCGCGTGAGAAACTCATTAGTTGAGTTCCTTCCTTTTTACTCGAAGATTTATTTAGCAATATATTTTTTTCTGCATGCAACCCCGTTTTGTGTTCCGCTACCGAATAGGTGTCTCTTCTCTGCACAATATGCCTTTCTTCTTTCATTCTTTCGTCCGAATTTTCATGTCTTCCTTACTTTATATCACTTATAAATGTCATTTGACACCATACTCTAAGTCTCGGTAGCTACAGGCAGAATGTTGTAAGAATGTGAAATCAACAAAATCAGGTTATTCTGAAGTTTTGAAGAACTTTCGTGGGGATACGAAAATTCGTTTACCAAGTTAGATACTCGTACTAGCGATGGGAGTCACCCGTTTTCAGCACTTGAATCTAAAATCTAAAATGAGTGGTAGCTAAGTATGTAACTGATTACGAAAGATATTATGTAATATGAATGTATGTATCTATAGTTATAATTAGATGTAAGACCCTGTCATAAGTGTGGTCATTGTTTGTGTTGGGTATACAATTATATAACAATTAAAAATATTACTAAATATTACTATTATTATTATTGGGTATACATTAAAAATATTACTTAACATTTTACCCGGAACAATACTTTCAACCAATAACTACTAAATAATCGGTGCTAATCGTGCTACCAAAATAGCTGTAGGTAATTCCCTGATGATACCAATAACAATAGTACGAACTAAATCCGTAACCATTTTCTATTAGCGATGACACCGAATTTAGTCATCAAAAACATATTTTTATCATTTTATTTCCATTGTCGAACACGAACCCACGTGATAATATCGGAACGTATAAAAGACGATCACGTATCGTACACTAAATTCATAATCGGCCATTCGGGGTAACCCAAAGAAATTTGTACGGGAAAAACGCGAGAAACGAAGGTGTTTATGATTTTATGATAGTCCCCTTTTCTCGAATATGGCATCATACAATAACGGGGAAGTGCTACGGCCCCGTAGTAACGGAAAAAATGTCGTACACACGTCTCCCTTATATGAGAGCTAATGACATTTCCCTTAATAAGGATAACATGTGATGTTGACAACTCACCTTAATCCGCTTCTATATTATGTATGTCATAAGATCTTTACATTAATGTGTCTGCTCGTGGAAGTTTTTGAAGGAATAATGATCTCAACAATCTGTTCCAGCAGCCTATTCTAAAAATGTAACAACAATGGTTGCCTGAATCAGTCTTTGATTTAGTGATGTTACATACCTACAGTAAGAATAGTTAGTTCAGGAAATGCGATATTTAAGAGTATTTTTTCTGTACATTTTATATTCAGTACCTTGACCAAAGACCCAAGGAGAACTAAACCAAACCAAAGAAAGTACGTATAGGGCGAATTCACCACAATTCACAAAGTCCAGACTATTATTTAAATGAAAAAAGCTCGCAAAAAAAGGTCGCATTGACAACACTCCTCCTTTTTTTAAGTCGGTTAATAAAAATACATTATAATGTACTAAGTCCTAAATGAAATCTTAGTATAATAAAGAGAAAGGAAGTGTGGTACAACTCTATTAATAAGCTGCGAAACCTACATCTTCTATAAGCAACATATAAGGAACCTTAATTAAATTGAGTTCGTGATGGTTCAGCTACGAGTAAATTTTTATCTTATTAGGTTTGCCGTTTGTTATTTGTTTTATTCAGTTTGTAATTATTTATAAAAAAGAATTACGTTATTAAACATATCTTCTTAATAAAATTGCTGTGAAAATAAATCTAAATTTTTATTTACATCCAAATACAGTGGTAAAGGAAACATTTTTATTGGATTATAATTTCAAGGGCCGATCGATAAAACCTTTTGAGCTCCTATAACCTTATTAGTTTTTTTGTATCATTAGTCATTTTCATATTTATTATGAATTCTTTACTTAATCGAGTATATTAATGACTATTCAAAATGTTCTACGCAATGTTATCAAAATAAAAGAGTTGGAATAAATAAATTAAAGCTGTAAGTAAAATCAATATCTTCTTTATTAAACGATTCCACGATCATTAGAAAGAGCACGCGATAGCAACATAATTAGAAGGCTCTACATTAAAGCACTTTGCGTATGAAGTTCGAAACAGGTTAAGTATGAGTTCCATGAAAGTTAATTACTAGGTGAAATGAGGGATTACAATCGCTGTTGCCGTATCCATATGTAAAATACAACGTATGTAAAACATACGTATTGTGTACATTGCCCGTGACCCGTTTTATGATTGTTATAAACTTACCAAATATGTCAATAAAAGAAAGTAAATGTCAGAAATTTTACTATGATAAAAAAAGGAAAAGAAATGGTTACAATAAAAAAGGTAAAAGGATCTCGTCTCTTAATCGCAAATCAGATGCTGTCTACCCATCGTTAAGTAATGCGCTATGCTTTAATTACATTTTTTTATTTGATAAGACTGAAATATTTGTTTGAATAAAAATGATTTCTAAACCTCATATTTTCAAAGATTTAAATCGTATTATTAAATCGGATATTTCACAAATAAAATTGTAACCAGTCCAAAAATTTATTTTCTAAACAACCCCCTCGATAACAAGATAACAAACAGTGATATCGAATACCCTGAAAGCGATATAAAATTTGATTGGTGAAAACAATAAATTTTATCGAGTTAACCTGTAAGATCATGAAAATGTAAAAGGGTCTTTGTGACCCCGGCTGGGCGAGGGGCGAGCGGTCGCGAATGCGTCTAACTAAGCTCGCCTCAGTCGAGTACTCGCTGTCGATGTGAACGGACGTCTTTATCGACACGTGGTGTTACGTTACGTGTTACGTGTACCTTCAGTTGAAACGATTCTCGCTACTGTAATTAATCCGTGTGTGTTGAGTGATTAAAAGTTTCTCCAATGCGAGAAAGGAAGGCTGTGAAATGTGATGAGACTGCGTGAATATAAATTAAATTGGAGAGGATGTATGTCTTATTGGCAGTTCTCAGCGTACTTATTAAAGGTATTATGATAAAATATTATGAATACTAGGGTGTTTGAATAAAATATTTTTGTGCGCAGTTCTTGCTTTACCCAATTGTGTTGGATTCATATTCATATGTGTAATATAATATGATTAATTTTATATTAACTACTTGTAAATCATATTTATGAAGTAAATTTGCAATGGTTTTGTAAGATACAACGAAAAGTTAAAATTTTAAACTAACGTTGTTTGAAGATATTATCGTCATCGTTTTTATTTTATTTTTTTACATTTGATGTGAATATTTATTGAAGTTTCCTACTAGGTACTAATAAAAAACAACGAATGACTTATCGATTAAATCGATATTATAAAATTCGGACTAGGTATTTTGAATAATACGAAAAGGTTTGATTAATTATATATCAATAAACTAAAACTATATAATATAGTAAATATTCAATATTTTAACACAAAATAAGACAAGGACTAGATTAGCAGAATTAAAAGGCAATGAATATTATTTCATTAGGCGAAACATGCAGCTTGAAACATAAGAAAATTTATTAAACTATGATCTGGATTAATAAAAACAACGTTATTGGCAATTTTTTTATGGAATCCAAAAATATCGTCGTGTAAAAGATACAAACAATCCGAAAATATACTTGAAAATGGATAAATAAATTGATTACTTCCCCGGACAGGTTTGCGCTTTGACAGTCCTCGTATTTGCGCTCAATATAAAAGTAAACGAGCACTTCGTTGGGCGCCAACATTGACAAACTAGGTGTTTGTTGATTGTCATAAAAATATAGAAGGTATAAGAATAATTGATATTATCCACAGAACATTCATTTACTTTACAACACCAAAACTACAAAAATAATGAGTTTTAAGTCTTAGTAGGTACTTATAACAAAAAAATATATTACTTAGTTTGAAGTTAGTTTTAATTTTTTCTTAAAACAGTCGTTTGTTTTAGACCAAGTATCAAGTACATACGACTTGTATATTCAAAATACCTTCTAATCGATGCACAAATTACACAATGTTAAGTACAACTTAGCATTGGCGTTAGCTGGAGTCATTAAATAGCCAATTAACCATATTGGAGCAAGGTGGTCGACCATCATCTAGGCTTAACCTTTCCTACCTATTTACCTACGGAAAGAGGCCCATGTCAAACATTAATATAAAACTACGTAATAAAAGAGTTGCAAATTGAAGAAATTTACAACTTTGAAAACTCGCTGACGACTTGTCAATATTTAAATCCTTATCCACTGAAATGAGACCGCGTCTCGGCAAAAGGAGCACAGGTCGCCCTCCGGCCCGGTAGACTGATGACCTGAGGAAGATAGCGGGAA
>DWAV01000100.1:0-28956 GCA_018231305.1 Noctuana lactifera
AGGATGAATATGTGCCCACATTGTGGAATCATGTGTGGTAATATAAATTCTCACATGATGGTGCATACAGGTACCAGCTTTATATTACTTTAATTTAATTTAACATCGAAATGTAAATAGATATAACATAGACGTTATTCATAACGACACTAGACTTTATAGAGTGCAAATAGGCAACAAAAAGGCAATAGGAACATGACACATGTTCGTGTTTCGTTTGCCTATTCGATTGGTGTAATGTCTTCAGAGTAAAATAGACAGTTCAAGTTTTTGTATGAGCGACTGCCAAACTTGATAAAACTAGAAACTAGAAACAATGGCTATTGTGACTTCTCCATTAAAATCGTAGGTACCGAAACGGAATTTATTAATACTTACTCATGTCTTAGTCCATGGTACCCACGACACGGAATCCTAGTGTGGTGCTGTCAGTGTGAAGTGTTGTTTACTTACTTTGATTACTGTTGTTTCAATTACAGGCGAGAGAAAATACAAATGCTCAGATTGTCGAAAAGGATTCTTCACTAGCAAACAATTAAGCAAGCATCAGAAAGATCATTTGGCGGCTAGAAATTTCAAATGCGACCATTGTGCTGCTGTCTTTAACAATAAGGCTTCATTGCAGAGGTTTGATGTTATTGTAAAATTAATTAAATATATTTTTAAATAAGCCTACGTGTTACAAGTTAAAGTAGTCAGTTGGTCACCGTCGATTGTGAACACGGGCAACGCCAGAGTAGTGCCAGAGTAACGCCAATGCGTTGCCTACTTTGAAGAATAGCTCTTTGTGCGCCTTTTTAAAGAAACCATATTATACTCTGCGGAGAATACCTCTGCAGAAAGATCGTTCCATAATTTAGACATAGGAGGCACATTCAAATTTGGTTTATACCTACGTATGTATATATCTAGTAGATGCATGTATGATATAATAAAAAATAATAATTAGTAAACGTATTTGACCGCAATATTTTTAACTCATTGTATGCCTTTACTTTTTAGTCATATGGTCTCCCACATAGATGATAAAAACCACATATGTCTGGTATGCAACAAGGGGTTTAAAAGGGTATGTTAACATTTTATTTTACTAGCTTTTAAATGTTAGGTGACCATTTTAGCCATTAAATTATTGGAATTATGTTACCAAAATACGGGAAAAAAAAATTATTCATATTGTATATAATAAACAATCACACATAATAATATATGTAAACATTTGCAGCATGTTAAAAGGAACTCTTTTGGGAGATTTAAATTCCCTCCCTGCTTGATTTAAATAAAAAAACAATGTTACGTAAAGCATTGTACGAACCCTGTAATCGTGAAGTTTTATAGGACCCCCTCCCCCCTCCTAACTTTTCAGAGAGATTTATTTTAAAATATGAATGATGTTAATTTTAACATTATTTTATTGTCTTTCGTTTCTAGAAACACTCTTTGCTACGCCATACATTAATTCACAATTCTGCAGCTAAATCTGTCAAGTGCGAATTATGTAACATGTCTTTTCTGTATAAACACAGTCTTCAAAATCATATGCGAGTCCACACGGGTGAAAGACCATTTAAGTGTGAGGTAAGTAACGTGAAATTGATAATTAGGTATGTCTAGAAGTACCCATGATTATATCTTACATCTAAGTGCTAACATTATATGTTTTATTTTTAGATTTGTTCACAACCGTACAGCTACAAACATGACTTCAACAGACATTGCTTAAAAAAACATGGTGTTTACCTTAAACGCAGATCTATTCATCTAATGACGGAAGAGGTATTGAAACAAGAACGGGAGCTCATGAAGGATGTAATGGTCAGAATACAAGGAGTCAAGAAAGAGTGTGAGCCATCAAAACTTTTCCAAGATCCACACGCGGCTCTGGCATTTGAACATGCTGCAAAAGCGCTGGGATCTAGAGAATTTAATGCCGTTATGTGACTGATTAAAGTATTATATTTTAATTATTTATTTAAAAAAATATTTACGAAACAAACTAGTGTTTTATACAATTAAATGCGTCATACCTTGAAGCTAAGGGACTTATATTACCGGAGGAAAATATGTGTGCAAATGGTTAGTATACGCATGTTGAAATAAAATTAAATGATTAAATAATTTTAATACTTACTCAAAGTTTGCTAATTAGAGATAGATACCATTCATACGTATCCCTTGTTTCTATACAATGACATGTAGTCGTAGAGTATATTATGTAGTTTTCCTTACCACGTGGCTCATATTTTCACTCTTCGAATATCTATCTACCTATCATTGTTAGTTTCTCAGAGTATATGTACCTACTTAGATCATAGATTTTTTCTGTGTGAGGTATGATCTAAAAACTAAAGTCAAACGCAAACCTATTAATAGTAAAAAAAAAAAATAGAATAACGAAAATATATTTTAGTTCGTTTCGTATTATATTTTCTCCCTATCACATACCTATTTTTCCCTCAATACCTGCCTCCGTTCACCCTCATCCTTTTAACAAAATGGCCTGTCTAATCACACCCTACGCTTATTGTTGTCGTGTTTTGTAGAGGGATCAATTACACATAAGAAAGTCTTTGATGCTAATGGATCTATTATTATTCTATCAATCAGTTTACCGTATAAAAGGTTGAAGAAATATGGCTTAAGGTTACTATTTTTGTAGAATCCGCAAGGACCAGACATCATCATGGTTAGTTCTTTTTATATTTTTTGTATAGGTATATTTTTTTATCTAAGTAATTTGATGCCGTATAATTTTAAAACAACATTACGTTGTGTATAGTCATATTTTTATTTATTGCAGGTTAAGTTTACTTCACTCTCAGTTTATGCGTGTGCTTATATACTTCTGACCATGCAAACAATAGCTACCGTGATAGCTTTCAAGAAAACATCTAATATCAATGAATATATGGTTAAGAACCACAGGACTCGCATGAGACAAAATTATATAGTGCAGAAGGCTACTAATAACGAAGACTCCGATAATATGGACGACATAGGGGTACCATACGCATCAGAACCACTTGAACCAGATACCAGTCCGGAAGAGTTGCCAGCTCTCATCGTCGACTATGCTAATATGATTAGAAATGATATTATTTTATTAGATAATTCAGTCCAAACAAGAACCAGGAAGAGAGGCAATGTTAAAACCGAAAAACATAACGTAAGCGTTAATAACTTTGACTAGATTGTAAATCACATACATTGATGGTGGTTATCCAATACGTAGGTATAGCCTATGTATTGGATATCCAACTAATTTTAGAATTTCTGCTTATAGCAAGGGATTGAGGAGGTGCCGTGTAGTTGTGAAGAAGATGGAGTAAGTACACGTCTATATTTATTTTTTAATTTGTTTTAAACTATTCTGTTAATTTAGCTCTCTTTTCTTTTATTAGAAGAAACTACTCTACTTGGGCGAAGACTACGTGCCGGGAAGTCTTGAAACACGATATTGCAATGAAAAACTCTGTCCATCTCCTTATGGTTGCAGACCTCGTTCACATAATGTATGTATATTTATTCAATAGTTGCCTTATAAAATAAAAACTACTATTCCGCGCTTTATACAACTTTAAATAGTACCTTTAAAAATTTAAATAATTTCAGTGACCTGAAGCGCCATCGCGCCATCTATTAGCAAAAGTGGTGCAACTTACAGTTTTATAGTATTCATTTTAATGTATTTGTACACATATTGTAAATTGGTAAATTTTAACATTCTGCAATCCTTCTCCACATAAACTTTCAGTGCCAAATCTCAGATTCCTCCGTGCGCCGCAAGGTGCTTAAAAACGGATCCAAAGTTTTCTCTTCGCGCATTAATATAATGGATGTTTACAATATTTAAATATATAAAAATGTGTACCACTGCAATGTACTGAAATGTTTGTACCATGTATTGTTGAGTCTTATTTAAATAAATAAAATTTTAGGTAACTGTACTGAAAAGAAAAAAGTACTCAGATGAATTATCACAAGAGGAGCTGCCCGAAGATCTCCGAAAACGATGGGTGGCTGTGAAACAGCCTGTCACTATTGGATGCATGTGCTCTAAAGGCTACATCGAACTTTTCTAGAAAACAGAATCTTTAACGATGTAAATAAGTTCATAGAATGTTAATTGACCAATAATAAATAGAGTATTGAATTTGTACCTATAAATAAATTAGCATCTAAAAATCTAATAAATACACAATGAATGCATGTCAGGTGGTGTTTTATTTACCTTAGATGCAAAGATTCTTTATGATCGGTATGATTAAAAAAAAGTGTAGTTTGAATTTCACATAAAAATACTTTTATTCAAAACTTTAATTACACTATCATTAAGAACGAAATTTCTATTAGTTACCTGATAAGTATTACCTAGTGATATAGCAAAATATACTATGCATTTTTTAGTATAAAGAAACTTGGTTCTGCAAATTTTTACAATACTTAAAACATTTTCTCTGCTGCACTGCAGTTAATACTAATAATGAACGATTAATACATGTCATAATTGCAACACTTGTATTTACATATTACAAAATTTTTCATTTGAAAATTCTTATGCAACAGAGGTATATTAAAATTATTTTCCTATATTGTATATTATCTACATCTAATCAAAGACATTTTGACTGCATATTTATTGTAATCTGGTACCTGTCATGCTAAATTAGATATAATAGGTATATTACCTATCACAATATAATAGGCCCGCATTGTTACTCAGAATCAGACCAACTTTGTACAAAAATACGAATACTTCAACAAATATAAACGATTACAATTTCATAAAATCGGATTTCATGAATACAATTTGTTTAGTCAAGCACATCCCAAAACGGACCTATTATATTGTGACAAATGTACATAATATAACCTTTTTTCTTCCTTCCTTATTCACAATTTACTGATTGTAAGCACTGCGTCATACTAACACACTATATCACACAAAAAAAACAGGTACAATTTTTATGCTTTGACCTAATCACACCTATAATTTACACATCACTGCGCTACAACCAGACCAAACTGGGCTTTGAACTTACATAAGGCCCCTCAAATATATTATTGAAACCATGTATATAATATGCTAATACATAGTAGTATTATTTACATTATAACATCAATGTCATCAATCTCAAGTTTAATGCTTAGTTGCCAACTTTAACTCAGACGTCATAATCAGTATGTTGTACAGTTTCATGCGCCGCTGGCGGGGGCACCTCAGTTTCTGGCGGTAGAATGTGCGTTACGTAGTTACTCACCTCAGAACTCAATCCAGACTCCTGTTTCAACACCTCCTCAGTGACTGTGTGTATTGACTTAAACTTGAGATTAATTCCATGTGATTTTATGACGTGATTGTTCAGGTTCACCTTGTAACTAAATGCTACATTGCACACCTGTAAGGTATAGATAATTTTAGTAAAAAAATCTTCAGCAAAACAAGGCCACCCTTAAATAATGCATATAAAGTATTTTATTGTACCTGGCATGAGTAGGGTCGCTCGCCTGTGTGCATCCGTTCATGGTTTTGCAGTTGATGTTTTGCATTGAATGACATGGTGCAGATTGTGCATTTGAATGGCTTATACCCGGCGTGTATACGTAAATGTCGATTTAAATCACAGCGCTAAAAAGTAGTAGAATTGTTTTAGTATTTTAACAATTGTAACAAATAAAAAAATTGTAATACATTAGATGTAACAATTTATAAAAGAGCATACTTACGGCTATAAATTTTTTTGCACACAAATTGCATGAAAAAGGCCTCTCTCCTTTATGAATCAGGTTATGCCTAAAACAATGTAAATAATTAACAGAATGCAGAACTAGCATGTATATATTACAAAAATACAGTCCAATATTTTGCAAAAATTACCTGGCTAATGATTTGGCAGTGTAAAATCCGGCTCCACAAATTTCACAAATATGATCTTTGATTCCAGTATGCTTTTTCATATGCAGCATAAGATTTGTCTTCTGGATAAATGTTTTTGGACAATGTGTGCATGTGTACTTTTTCTTTTCTGGAAAAGCATACCAACAATTATGAAATACTGCTATAATACTATATGAATAATATAAGGAATAATTCTTTACAATCATTTGCACAATCAAAAGCATTATTTCAATACACTGAGCATCATATTAAGATGTGCCTTCATATTTTGAAAACACATCTTAATATGATGATATCTAATTTAAAAGAGTTATAGCTAAAATTATATACATATTATATAATCTGCACAACCTAAGTGGTTATGGTGCCAAGTTCGGTGAGAATTGCAATTAAAATTAAATAGATAATTATAATTTAGGAGAATACCAATGTGATAAACATTAAATCAATAAAATGTATTTTTTGTTATGAATATTGATATTGAATATTATAAATATTATTATTTTTTAAAGTACAGAACAATGTATTAATTAGTGACATGGTAAATACTTTACCATCATGTGTTGCCATATGATTTCCTAGTGTATATGTAAGTATTCCACAAACAGGACACACAAGTTTTTCTCTTTTTATTTCCTTAATAACCTTGGCAGGCTTCTCTCGCGGGCTTCTTTCTTTGCAATCATTTGTCATTCTTGGTATATAATTTGGATGCATCTTTAATATTGTTGCATCCTTGGGTCTCTTAAGAAGGATGGGAGGCCCCCTGGTGCCATTCTTTAATAAGGGATCTAAGAAAAATAAAGATAGTTGAGTGCCTATATATTGCAAAAGTAATCTAGTTTACATTATAATTTACTCACAGCATGTGATTGTTGTTGCTCTTGATTTTTTTCCTTTTTCATCTTGATTTTGATTATCACAAGTATCTTCATATAAGTCTCTTTTAACTGTTTTTAACACCTTCATCTTTTTCACAATTGTTTTATTAGCTTTAAAAACTTTTATATCACCTAATTTTGGTTTTTTGAATTTACTTTTAGGTTTTTCAAAAATTGGTACATAATCATCATCATCATCGTCATCATTAAAAACATCATCAAGATACTGAAATTAACAAAGAGTAAAAACAAAAGTAAAGACAAGGTAAAATCAGTAATGTTTGGTTGTCAATGTTGGCATATTCCATTAAAAATCATATGATGGATAGATGCTAAATCCCTTCAAACTCCATCCAAATTATAACATGACTAAAAAATAAACAGACCTGCAATAGTTTGAAATAGTGTTTTTTTCCATTCTCAACATTCATTGTCATTTCATTCATATTTCATGCTAAGTTACTAATCCTTCCTCATAAACCACAACCAACCATTCAAAAATGTATTCAATAGTTTGTGAGATTAGTACATACAGACAGACAACAGACATTGCAGGGGAATTTATATTACAATATCTACACAGATATGCTGCTGAAAATTCATACATTTCTTTTATATTCTTTCACTATACTGTTATAAAGTTTCTTTTATGTATGATATTGAAAAGCAAAAAAATTACCTCTTCCTCATTTTTAAGTTCATTTGGTTTTCTATTACGATCATTTGTTTTTGATTCGTCAGAGTTACCATCCAATTTCCTGATCACAGTGTTTGCAATGACTACATCTTGGCAATCATTATTCACTAAAGGTATTCCCATGCTTGGATCCAGTACATCTATTTCTAGTTCCCATTTCGGTTCAGGTTTAACTGCCAGTGTATCAATTTCACTTTTAATATCAGTGAAGGAGTCAAACTGGATTTTCTTAGTTGGTACAATTTTATTGGCTCTAGCCAATAATTTTCTCATCTTCACATCTGATCTGGGAATCAAAACATATTATAAATTAAATAATCGACCTGAAGTGTCGAAGGATGTTTTTCCTGTAAGGTTAGTTCTGTTGTTCCAACTATCAGCACTCCTTTAAAATCGTGTATAAATAAAAAATGATTAACTATGCAGTATAGTTTTAGACTGATAGTGAGCTGATAGCATCAACATGGGTGATGCAAGTAAATATGCTACATTCCTATAGCTTCGGAATAGAATATGAGATACAGTATCCCCTGGCTGTCAGAAGAGGAAACTAATAAGGACTGCATGGAATGCAGGCAGTTAGAGTAGGAGTTGACAGTCAGGTCACAAATAGTGTGGCTCAAGAGGAGTTTGGGACACTGCACAGGAAGGTTATTGGTGCATTCTACTGGAAATCCCAGATTCCTACAAATGTGAAGCAGGCCACCAAGTGGTAAGTATCCCACATAGAAGTAACATTCCCCCGATAACACTCAATGACATCTTCTGAAAATTTTACCATTACAAAAAGTTTGGGTATGTTCTGAAGGTTCTCTAAATAGAATAAATTTATACAACTGCAACAATATTATCTTATATTACTAAAATAATTATATTAAGGTACACATAAGTAGAGATGATAATAGCAATTATCACAACATGAAATTAACCCTTACCTTTCAGCCACAGTTTTCAAAAGATACGCTTTTTCCAATACTCCACAACACTTAGTGCATATCTTTTCTGGCAGTCCATCGTTGGAACAAACCTTAAAAAATATTTAATGCGTTAAGCAAGTTTATATTACTTTATTATATTATGGTCGTTGATTTAAATCTATGCTTATGATAATGTTATTTACCTAGTATTTTTAGTCAAAAATTGTCACATGAGCAAGCACTAACCTTTACTTCGGCAATTGCAGTTAACATTTCGGCGTAATTACCAGACAATTTATATTTAAAAAGAGGACACAAAGGCTTTTTGGTCGTTAGACACACACGACAAGATGTCAATACAATTTTTGAAATGTTTTCCTCCATTTTAAAAACACGAGTGATGAACCAAAATAAAAGGTACCCACGATAGTTATAAGTTAATAGTTACGACACGATAGCGAGTCTAGTCAAGTCAATTTACCGACATGAAACAGTCGATAACTACAAAAATGTCAAGTTTGCCCCGAAATATACAAAATAGTGATGTGTCAATA
Source organism: Noctuana lactifera (assembly GCA_018231305.1). Lineage (NCBI taxonomy): Eukaryota > Metazoa > Arthropoda > Insecta > Lepidoptera > Hesperiidae > Noctuana > Noctuana lactifera. The sequence goes on from DWAV01000100.1 coordinate 8,949, forward strand.
GTAACACAAATTTATGTTATCCTTTTTCATTTAATAAAAAACTGATACGCTCTACATACTTTAAACTATTCAATAAAATTTAAATAAGATAATTGATCAAAGAACATCTCATTAATGCGTTTTTACTTAACTTTCGCGATTAACGATAAAAATTAATACAAAAATCCGCCATAATGTAATCTTCTTCAGTGTCTGTCACAGACACAGACTACTTAGATGTACTGACTGTTCTACCTTTATCACAGACTAACATTTTATATCCTCTGTCTACGAACTACGTGTCTCTGTTTAGGTATTATTGTACTTAAATACCTACTCTGTGCTCTGTGATGTGATGTGATGTGAAATGAAAGAGAAAGATAGGATAGGTACCTATATGATAAGTTTTTGATCTGTTCCATGCTTGATTCTTTTTTACTTTAATGATAAGTTCAATGGATAAATGAAATAAATAATTACCATATTTATATATAAGCCTAACATTATTATTTTGATTTAAAAAACTGAAATATAATAACCCAATAGATATTACAAAAATGCTATGATGGCCAATTTTGAGAATAGATTAGGTCGAAGAAAAGGTGAGTAAATATTAAATTTACGATGTTGTGCTGTTAAATGAACGATCTAGGAAGCTTAGATAATAAATCGATAGCTTTCTTCCTCATTACCTTACCTTAGTATATTATTTTCTACAATTTTTATTTTATACTTAGCATTATGATTGAATGTTGAATCAATACAACATTACAGGTAAACAAGGTGGTGATTTATATAGGTTAGACACTAAAAATAAAACGCCCGAAGAGAACATCAAGGAAATTATTCAAGGTTTATACTTGAAGAAACTATTCCACAGTGAACCATCACCAAGTAATAAAAATGTGGGAACTGAATTGAGGCCAGGCATGAGACCTATGTCTAGAAGTGGCTCTGATAGTCACAGGCTGTCTTACCTGAATGCCCTAGTGATGCTTTTATGTAAGGAAGATAGATGTAATCTAGGCTTTACATCTGATGAACTGATGACATGGTAAGCATTATAATAAATAGGTATTTTATCATTTTAAAAAGCATTCATGCTCTTCAATTAAATTTAAAGTTATTGTCATATTAAAAAATTGCATAGTCCATAATATGATGGATAATATTATTTAGTAAATGGGTAAAAAATTGTAATTATAATGCTTCTGACAAATATGTGTTTTATTTTGTTAATTTGCCTTTTTTTATTTATATTACAGCATTCGTGTGAGCCTTATTGATGAATCTATGGTTATAAGAGCAGCAGCCTTAAGAGTACTACGATATTTAATTAAAACAGAGAGTGATGTTGCTACATTTAACACATTAAAGTTGCCATACCTTGTTATCAGGTAAATTATAATTTAAGAAATTTATGCTAATACCACTAAACTGACCATTCTCATCATCAAAGTTTAGACCTGTGTTTGCACCGTTTGCCATCTGTTAGTTAAAATTCTGTCACTGCTTTGGTCCATTTTCCCTGGGTATCATGCATCATATGGCCTGTTCAATTCCATTTTTAAGTTTGGGAATCAGACCCTTCGAACGATGGCCCAGCATGATAACCACTACATCGCAATGGTCACACCACATATAGATAGGATTGGATGTTTCTAGATATTTAAGCATCCATCTCCAAATATTTAAATAACTGTTTAAATCTAATGTTATCTACATGTATTATATATGTAATTATAGTTCTTTAATTGCAAGGTCTATGGATATAATGCTTCGAAATGAAGAAGAGAGAGCTCAAGCTTTACGTGTGGTTAGGAGGGTCATAGCAGTCGTAGGCCCAGGAGAACAATTCCACAGGCGTTACCGTGCAGCATATATTGATAAGGGATTGTTGCGCTGCTTGGTAGCAGTTGCGTGCTCCGGTAGTGAAGGTGATGGTAGTGGCGACCGGCTGTCTAGGCCGGCTATTGCTACTTTGGCTGAAATATGTAAGTAAATAATAACAACATCAGGTGGCCTGCATGCTCCTTTGCATTTAAGATAAAAATATATTAATTTTTATATCACGCACGGTCCTGTATTGCCGCTTCACAATACAATCTATAGTTGTATAGTTCTGACTATAGTTCTGTATACATAGTTCTTTATCTTGCTAGATTTCAGACCCAACATAGTCTGGTAGAGATGCTTAGTTATAATATGTGCATTACTATTTTAAATTTTACCTTTTTTTTTTGTTAATTTTTCTGTATTTGTGTTTCCTGTTGCCAATAAAGAATATTTGTGTTAAATAAAATAACTAAAATAAATATCAGTTTTTTTGTGACATACTTAGCTTAATATTCATGCGTGGTGCTTTGTGGCCATGAGTCGAGCACAAATTTGTTTCTAATATTGTTATCCACTATAGAATGTCAGTCTTGTTAAGCCGCATGACATGTTAAGCATTTCAGTTTTGAGATTTGAATCAATAATTTTCTTTTGCAGGTGTTTTAAATCCAGATCTTTTTATCACGTGTGGTGGTGTAGCAGCAGTGACGCGACAACTAGCGATGTGCCCTACGCCCCGGATGGCAGAGGCCCTCTGTGGGGTGCTCCTGCACACGCTAAATGATCCAACTTCAAGAACAGCCGCGCGGATTGACCTTACTTGTCTTAATTCACCTTATTGTGATTTTCATTTTCGTCATGCTGGAACTGATAGCAGTCGGTTAGTGATAATTGTGATATAAATAATTTGTAATAGGTAGATAATATTATTGAATGCAGAGTTTGTAACTGTATTCATCAACATATCCCGTTTATTAACTGCGCTTAAAAATATGCTTTATATTGTTTGTCTTTAAGGTTCGATTTTAATTTTTATCAAAATTAGGAAGTATCCTATTTTCTGCAATACCTTGACTGTACTGAGGACACTTATATAATATTTGTATGGTTTTTTAGTATATCAATGTTGAGTGTAGACTTTTAATATCCAAGGTATTGTAGTAAGATAGAAGTTGCCACGTTTTATATATTTAATAATTAATTGTAAAATTTTAGGGATGAACGTGAGATGCGGTTCACTTGCAGCAGACTAGCGCTTCTGTGTGTTTTGCGCAGTTGGCCGGGTTTACTGCATTTCTGTCATCCACACAGTACAGGTGGACTTCGCGCTCTAGTTAGGGCATTATCTCTTCCAAGGCTAGAGGTTCGAGTGAGTATATAAAAATATGATTTATCACTAAGTCACTTTAACATGTTTAGGTACTTTATTTCTTTTTTATTTCCTCTTTCAGAAAGCCATTCTAGACCTACTATATGAATTAGTAGGACTGCCTCAACCAGAGTGGACAGACGAGATATCTGTGGCGTTAGATGCTGTAGACCCATCAGATTTTCAAGATTCGTGGCGGTTAAATGAAGGGTTTGTAGCTGCTGAAGGAGTTGCTATTCTACCACATCTTAGTGCCACAGGACCTGATATTATGGAAATTCACCTTGCCCTTTTACTTCAGTGTTTTCTAGAGGTGAGCTTCCAAATAAGAAATTGTAATATGTATTGTTCTTTGTATTATTGATAATATTTAATTTTATATTTTAGGCTGGACTGCTAGATGGTTTGGCAGAAGTGATAGTAACCAGTGACACTTTTATATCGGTGCGAGCGACAGTCTTATTAGGACAACTGTTGCATTTAATACACCTGTTCCTACCTCCTCAAATATATAGTATAACGCCAGCACTGCCTTCATTAATATCTCAGGCGTCAGAAGGAAAGCCTCAGGCGTTAGCTGCTGTCGCGGCGTTGCGAAGGTTACACTCCATGTTGGAGACGCGGCCGGCGACCAACAGCCTTTTCCTAGATCATATTATTCAGTATTGTAGCGGAGCATTTAAAATTAAAGTTGAAGATGCATCAAAGAGCCGCAAGGAGAAGGATAACGCCAATAAGGCGAAGCCATCGAACGATTTTGTTCTTCACAAGGACAATAGTCTGGAGTTTTTGGACGAGTCGGACACTGAGATTGAACCCAAGCAGAGACACAGTGTAGGCTCAAGGGCGGATGTGCAGACTAGGAATATTGGTGCCTTAGTGAAGAGTAAGAGTGTTACATCTCGGACTAGTGCAGCAGTGAACAGGGTGTTTAGTCTTTTTGAACGTGACAGTGATAGCTTAATTAGGTCCACATTGGTTATGCAAAATAAAGATGGTAATACATGGAACTGGGAAATAATACGAACTATTTTAAAGGTTGGTGGTACAAGTTATAAAAGTAATAATTACTTAGGTGTTGTTTGTGTTTATATTAATAATAATTTATTAGGGACATTGATTAGATGTTACTAATTAATATTTTATTAAATTATTGTTAGTTAGAAACTGAAGTGAAATTGGCGCAGTAAGCATATTGCTATACACCTTAATTGAAAAATAAATGTTTTAGGAAACTGATGGTCTACCTCTTTTGAACTTAAATGACAGTGGACATAAGGCATGGGCTGGGAGAATCATTAATTACTTGAAGCCATCGTCAAATAAGTATTCTCACACAGATCTGTCTAGCACCTGTCATGGACATTCGGCCACTCGAGCTGGCTGTCAACTAATAAGACACCTGCTGCGTCATAATGACGTAAGTTACTAATATTCTTTTTATACTGTGTTATCACTGGAGTGCCCCAAGCAAAGGCTGTACCACCCTTTTCTTGAAGCCATTCAGGGCATTTTCTGATCCTATTTCTTTTTAGAAAGAAAGAGGTTTTTAAGCAAAGTGGTCAGCATAGAATTCAAGAAGAGCCAACCTCCGAGTTTACATTATTATACATTATTACTACAAGCCAGTGTACAGAATTACATATTTTTTATTATGTATATAGTAAACATTTAACACAAAACTTACTTCTATCAGGCTGATTCTCAAAAGCTGCTCGAGGACTTATTCATGGACGTCAGTCGACAGATTGAGGCTATAGAGACTGGCCGCAAGGCGCACGAGTGTCTGTTCAGCCCCCAGCACATGTGTAACACCATGTGTCAGATGTACTTTCTATTCATTGGACAATTGTGCCACTCGCATGCGGGGTTCAGACTGTTTAGGCAAACGAAACTGTATGACAAGTAAGTCAGCTTAAAGTTCTTTCTTTTTTCATTGTTCATCATCTTTTTAAGATCCATTGCTGAAGATTATCACTTCACCTAAGTTTGTTAGTTCAATTGAATCACAGTGCATACTTGAACACGGCTTGTAATGATTGTCTCTGAATAAAATGTAAAAATTTTAAGATTCTTGAAAAAAAGTCTAAATCGCTATCGAATCTTATACTAACAATTGTACTGTTATTTACCCTAAATATATTTCAGCATCAAGTTGAGCTATTTATCGTTAAATAAAATTAACATTTCTTCTATTACTATTTTTTTCCAGTCTCCTTGAACTATCAACTAAGACTCATCATAGCTGCTACGTTAAACTAGTTATATCAAGTTTAGATTATACAATGGACTCGAGCCCTCGTGATATTCTTGCCAAAACACTAACATGCAATATTCAGGCCTCGAGACTGTATGCAACACAGTTCCTAAATGTATTACTGCGAGCATCGCGAAAGTCTCGCGAATTAGTACGGAAGAAGTCAAAGTTGAAGAAGAATATTTTTCAAGAAAATTGGAAGTTGTGTAATAAAGACGATGATGACTTAGTCAGCTCTGTGGACATGGATACTTGGATCCTCCAAATGCTTGTCGGCCAAGTTAAAGACGAGTCAAAAGTTGTTGCAAAATGTGCACTCTCCATTCTTGAAGAATCATATAGTGTTCCTGTAAGTATTGGTAACTTTGGTTACATGTGCTGTCATTATCTGACAGATATATATAGTTATGTGTAAGATACCAATCACTCACACTACCTAGAAGATTTACATCCATCCATCAGCCTTTGGACGTCCACTGCTAGACCAAGGCATCCCCTTGGTGACATCACTCAGGTTATCAGTTTCACCAGATTTACATACAGTTCATGAAACAAAATAATTTTTTTACAGGTTTTCCTAGAAAAAATGATAGAAATGAGAGACACCCTGGCTCAGAACTGTCGACTAGACAGAAATGGAGAACCAACTTCATTTGACTTTACAGTGGTCGGTGACCGCGGCTACCTTCTATGGTTGTGTTTAGAAGTAGCGGCCGCCGGTCAAACACCTGACTCGAAATGTATCAGCTTCCTAAAGAAACACTTGGATTACTGGTCTAAATATTACAACTATAGGTAAACAGTTCTTGCAGATTTTAAAGAAATTTAGTTATGAAAGGTATTTCAGTCTTGTTTTATGGACAATTGGTTTTTTTAGAAGATTGAGCATTAAACTGTATTGCAAGGTATGTGCGTCTTGTGGAGGCGGGGGTGCACGAGGCGCTGACACCGAGCGAGGGGGCGCGGCGCGCGCGGGCCCACCGTCGCTCGGCACGCCCGCCGCCGCACGTGCACGCCGCGCTCGCCGCGCTGCTGCTGCCCGCGCACGCCCCGCACATCGCGCACCCCGCCCGCGCCCTTCTCGCCGCCGCGCTGCCCAACTACTTCAGGGTAAATAAGAGCTTTAATCTACCGAAGGAAAAGACCAGGGGTCCTATTGCTTATTACGAACTTTTAAGGGCCAGGTCACAAAATTTGCATAAATTCTTACATTATGAGAGTCTTTAATGTATTACTCTTACTCTATTATATTACTATACTGAATAACTGTTTAAAATACTTCAATTTTATTTGTTAACATTAAAAATAATTTAATCAACGTAGTCATGTTGGTATAATACAAACTTACTTATTATATATCTATTTAATTTTATTTACAGTACATACATTACACACTTCCATTAACCTCAGATGCGTTTGAGATATTAAAAAATTTCAGATTGAAATAAGTAGTTCCTATGTATTTAAATCTGTTTTATGTTTTATGATAAAATAAAATAAATATATATTTATTTTGCTTTACAGATTATTCAACACAAAAAATGTACGACAGAACAAGAAATAGCAGATATAAAAGCATCTCTTTGGGCTATCGGACATGCGGCAGTCACATCACAAGGATTGCAGCTACTGATGAACTTGAGCAATGGTTTTGTAGAAGACTCAGCTCCACTGCATATAGTGCAGCTTGCCAGGTATTGTCCGGTGTACTCGGTGCGTGCGACTGCCTTCTATGTGCTGTGTCTGATCGGCAGTACTTTTGACGGCGCGAATCTACTTGCTGACTTAGGTTCGTTATCTACATTCTTAATTTTTAGATACATTAAACACTGTATTACTACATTTAAATTTTGTCTTTGGTAATTTTTATAGGTTGGCTTTGTGTGCGGCACACAAGGCATGATCAATTTCCAGTGATACCAGACGAAAATTATTCACAATTTTTTGCCAATGATACATCAAATCATTATGTCACATCTCCCGATCGCCGGTATAACGCGTTCGATATGGATTTGAGTGAACATTCTGACCATACTGACCAAAGTACTGCTGAGAGCTTACACTCTGAGAATACTAAGATAAATCGTACTATAGGGTCTGTATCTGAGCAAGCAGATTTTAAAGATAAGGATGTCGTTGATCACTCGCTTAGAAGTATATCAGAAGGACGTCGAGAAACGGATAAGCGAAAATCTCACACCCTTCCGTCCCAAGGATGCTCTAGTTCTCTAGAACGATCGGCTTTAACTGAGTCGAGAACTGTAGATATTTTGAGAGACTATTCTAGCTATGAGCGTCCAGGCTCACATAGAATGCACATGGAAAATAGATTGCTATTAGGAAGAATGAACTCATTGGACCACGCTCACGAAGGCAGGGTGCGAAATACTAGTGAATCTAGTACCAGCGGTGTGAGTAGTTGCGATTCGTTTATGGGGAAATATGCTATTCCGTAAGTATCAATCATTAAAATTATTACTGTTAACTGTGAACTTAGTTTGTTAGGTCATTGTGGAATATAACAATCTTTTTTAACATGTTGATTATCGTTTCAGCGATAGAGTGCTGACTCTCAGTCCAATACCCAGTTCATCTAGTCTATATGGGATGAAGAGCAACAGTGGTTCACAGAGGCCTAAATTTTCTGAATCACATCGACGCACCTCTACGTCAAGTATGTATAAAAGTAAAATATGCCTTGTACAGCTTTATTTTTAATCGTAAGCTTTTTTGCTTTAGAACCTTAACCTTAATAGTTTTTGAATATTTTCTGTCTTTTTTTAGGCTTTACAACAACTCCAGATGTGGCCAGTTCTCCACCAACACAAATGGATATGAGTGGATATGCCACTCTAAAGTCTTTAAATCGAAATAGACGGTAATGATCAGGTTTTCTTTACTATAAATTATATATAATGTATATTTTTATATTACTAATACCTTTCTAGTTTTTAATACTAGGTAAAAGCAGATTCGGAACAGATTCTTACATATTACTTTGTATTGTTACAAAAATATTAGTAATTAATCTAGTCTATTTGCAGTCCTCACCTATCCGAAGGTGCAGCAACTAGTTCAAGCGATATCGAGGATTTAAGTTGGTTGCTAACAGATTCCAGCAGACGATCAAAAGCATTTTCGTCGCTGCGTGACAAAGCTAAGTCGACACGAGAGAGGCTAACAAAGATGAGGTGAGTAAAATTACTACTCGTAGCTTGAACATTTTTGTTAAAGAAAAATAGCAGCAAAGAAAAACTTTAATTTAAGTTGAACAATTTAAATAAAATTTAGTTTAAACTGGAATATCAAGATTTTACATGTAAAAACACTTGTAACCCTTAATTTTCACTCTTCCGCCACCAATCCTCATTTTTAATCACGATTATATTATTTTTGTATATCCAAATATATTATAAGCAGAACAACGTTTGCCATGTCAGAAAGTATATAACATTGATAATGTTTAGGTAAATAACGTTTAGTGTTCTTGTGCTCACTGTTCTATTGCCCCGGCCAAGATAAACTAAGCTAACTTTGTTTCTTAAACTAAGACTAAGTAGCGTGTTAAACAAATTTACTTAAAAGTAAGTTAAAAAACCTAATATAATTGATTAATTTAAACTAGCTTGCTCGAGTACGACTGGAAGCCTCTAGCGAGCGAGGCGGGTGAGGCTTCGCGCGCCGCGCGGCCGCCGACCGTGCAGCCTGCGACACACGCACAGCCACACGCACACTCGCACTCGTACCTGCATAGCGTCCCACCACACTTAGCCTCCTCTAAAACACCTGTCTACATCGGTATCTGCCTACCGAAAGACCTTATGGACCTATTCCCAAGGTATGTGCTGTTCATATCTCATTGAATTTTGATGACTCAGTTTATTTATTTATTATTTATTTGGAAATCCAAAAGCGATACAACTAAACACAGGAATAAGATACTATATGTTTAAAATAATTCATAGTTATGCTAAGAAAAGCATTGGTTTTATCGTTAAAGGGGCGATCCCAGCCAGACAATCTCTACAAAAGCGAAACATTTGCACCAATAATAGTTTAAGATGCAATACTTCACATCTTTAATCACAATAGATTTATATTTGATACATGTCTATACAGAGATGAAAGTGCAGTCGATGGAGAGGACTCGCATACTAAACCTGCATCGAGTGCACTGGGCACGCACTCCTTTGCACTAGACTCTAGCGCCGCTGTTGACAATAAAGCTCGCGTCACGCCCGACCATCACAGCGCTGCTGGGAAATGGATAAGTAAATATTTTATACATTTATGTAAATGTATAAATGTGACAGTTTTTTTGATGGTATTTTTAACTTGGCATACTGATTTTCAGAAAGATTACAGAGAGCTTTATTTTTTATTTAGAGGTCACATTTATTTTATAAATAATTAATATAATATCATTTGCTTGCTATCTTAACTGTTGGAATACATGTCACATGAAACCAAAAATGTTTGTTGCTACCAGACCTAGAGCAATCGTATGGAACATCATCATTGGCGTCAAACGTGCGCCGAGCAATCGGCATCGTCAACGACATAACAACAACAGCGGGAATAACCGTAACCACGACCGCAATAATAAACACCAAACCGGATGTCACATCGGACTCGAGCACGGTCGTGGACAAGACCGGCTCCAATAACACGTCGACATCACTGTCAGTGAAAAGCGAGGTCGCCACTGATCAGCATAAGAGCGGCGCGGAGTCGAACGTCAACACGGAGGATGCAGCGAAGGCTGGCCCCAGCAGGTACGGCGACGGGGAGCTGCAGGCGCTGGAGGAGGCGGGGGAGGTGCGGGGCGTACAAGGCAGCGCTGCTCGTTGGCGGCACGCAGCGCCGCAGTGCTTGGCGTGTGCGCGGACTCGCCCGCCCTCCTCTCACGAGCTGCGCGAAGCGTTCTTTGCAGGTACGTGTACAAACCTGCCTGTCTGTAGTACTAGCAGACCTCTTATCGGAAAAATGTTGATGTTTGTACCCAAATTTAATTATGTCCATTGCAGTGACCATTTAACATCAGGTGGCCTGCGGGCTCGTTTATTTACCCCTTTAAGGCTTTAAGGCGTCACTTTTATGTTCTTAGATCTAACGGTTTAAGCTGTGCATTATCTCCGAGTAAAAACATTCTAATATTTGTTTTATATTCTGACTTCTGACATTTGTTATGTATTCTGACATGACTGACATGGCATTCTGACTTTGTAAGGCAACACGATACGTCTCAGTAAGTTATCAAACTTTATTTTAATAGTATTATAAACTATATATAGGTATGGAAGGCGAGCCAGAAACTTCGACGGACAGCGAGAGTGCGGGCGCTACGGGAGAGGCCGCGGCGCAACTACTACATTACGTACTTTTTATGGCAAACCCTATACACCTCAAGCAGGTTAGTCACACACAAGGGACTATTTTGTATACTATTAGTATATTGCGTTCAATGTTTTTCTGTATAATTTTGAAAATTTTTTACTTAGGTGTAGGATAAAGTAAGTATACACATATAAACAAAAAAGAAATACTAAAATTGGTGGTTTATTAATTTTCAAAGCTCCTAAAACTGATTTTAATGTTATCGAAACAAGCAGCCAATGAAACGAATTATTGATATTTCCAGTCGAAATCAGCCCTCCTATCGTTAAAGCAGCGGCACCCGGAGTTGTTCCGCAACCCGTGCGTGTACTCCGACGTGTGCGCGCTGCTGGCCAGGGACACGTACAGCATGGTGCCGACCCGCCGCTTCCTGCAGGAGATGTTCATCGACACTAACTTCGACTGCTTCCTCGCAGAGCCTCAAATAATCATGGCGCGACACACTCCGCTCCCTGCCGACCGGCGCTAGCTTATTTCGGTAATCTACTAATTTTAAGTTGTCAGTGGTTTTCCATTGGTTTTCTACTGACTCGCAACTGTCTACATTTAAATCATGTTATAGTACTGCACTTATATCGGAATCTTGTACGTATATGACAAACTAAAAATTAATAACATTTTAATATATTATAGTTTAAACATAAAAACTGTCGTTATATAGCCATCATAGTTGTAAAAAAGCCGATTTGGTTCCCAGTGCGCTTGAAAACATGAAAAATCTTAATCTATATTACAATAATAGTAATACATAATCTTTATTATACGAATACATCATTACACAAAACATAAAAAGGTCATTATGGTTTATCGCTAAAAACCATTTTCTTTCAGACAGCCTTTCCAACCAGCTTAATTTAGGGTACACAGTAGGCACTATAAAGAAAACAAGAAAACATGAACGTAACGGTCGAAACGCGGTCATTCTTTAATGTCAAGCTATATTATATTGACAGGAGTCACAGATATGAGACCCTGTTTATGAGAAGAGCGAACTGGTGCAAGCACATTTTCCTTGTTTCCTTTTAGACAGTGTCAAAGTTTTATACAACTCTTCAAGCATCTGAATATTAATCGGTGTGTTCTGATACTGAACAATGTTACAGGGCCTTCTTTCTTATTTAGTACTTATGAATATCGTTTGCAGTAAATGTTTTGGTTTTAATATTAATTGCTACTAAACAATTACAAGAAAAATATCTAAGCGGTGTACAGTATTTTGATGCGAATCGTTTACATCCTAGATATGAACAATATTTTTTCAATAGTAACTTGTGCTTAGAGAGTAGTACTGATATTTAGATGTTTTTTTTTTGCGAGCGGAACTAAATTACTTTTGTGCGGGAGTACACAGATTGTTTGTTATGAGTCGTGAAAATCCTTCGGTTCACAATCGTAGTATGCAACTTGTACATATTTATTATTTAATATACTTATAATGTTTATAAGTATTTTATCCTATTATTGTTTATTATAATATCGAAAATATGGATGATACCTACCTACTTTAAAGCAGCCCCTGTTAAAAATCTCTTAAATCTAAGTTAATGTAATATTTTACGATACAATTTATTTTTAAATGATTGATAAATACACGTTCCAAATTAATTCAGCACTGCCGTGTCTTATTGATGTGCTTATACAATAAGTTATATTAATATAATAAACACTATAAAATATGTACTCTGTATCATTGATTTATTTATTCATTGATTGATTTATTTGCCTTTTGAAAATTGTAAGCATGCATTAACTTGTATAGAACATATTTATAAAAGTTTCGATACTGGAGATTTAAAGATAGTCTAATATAATTAGTTTTTATTTCTTTTTGATTTCACTGCCAAATGCACATTAATATTAATACATTATGCCTGGAATTCACATAAATTTAAATTATCTTTTAAGAACTAGCTAAAACGCTTACTTTAATTTATAGATTTATAGAGCTTATGAGAATACTGTCCAATTGGAACAAACTTAATTTGTTGGCCTTATTGATTACCTCATTTTTATTAACCTTTAAATAAAAATATTGTTATATAAATAATTCTGTGTGCGTACGGGCCCCCGTGCATGACATGTGACTGTTTTAATCGATCGCCTACGCTAGAGAAACGCTAGTGTCAAAGCGTTCTAAATTGTTGCAGCACCGCAATTCATGACGAGTGCCAACTACCAACTCATCTAGTGTTTAATAACACTGCATGTCCTTGTCCAAAAGCTTTGGTTGTCAGTCGAGGTGTGACTTGAATGAACCTTCTCAGTCAAATAACTATTTAACGGAACCAAGGATGTCAATTGATTCTATCATTATTTTATTTTCATGGTAGTAAATAGTATGTAATATGTTATCCTCTTTTTATACAACCATTTCTAGTGATTTATCCCACCTATATAGAAATAAAGTTTTCTACTCTTGTCCTTGTAGTATACCGGATGTGTTCAATTTCTTTTTCTATTTTGCATTTAACTACCATTCCTCTGAAGTCCAGCTAAACTTATTACTTGTATTGAAATTGCACATACATAAGTAAGACTTATAACGTTGAGCTGGATGTTGATTTCCGATACATTATGTTTTTGCTGTACAAATCATTGTTAAAATGTCTCAAGAAAGTGTAGGTTAGGTTATCCTGTATATTAAATTTTGTATTTAGTTGTAAGCTACTTGAAATCAAAGTTCTCAAATGTGAGATGCAGTATTCCTAGAACTCTACTGTCCTAGTTAAGAGTGATCGATTTTTGCATTGTAATTAACGCATGTAACATCATTTATTATATAAATATATTTTAATGTAGTTCGTGTATTTTATATTTGTTATCATTAATTCCTTCCCGAAGATATTTTGTCCTTAAGTATGTAATTTCATGTTCCATGTATAACGTTCAAGCATGGAAGCAGTATACCTACGTATGTTTAATAATATAATTAAGAAGCACTTAAATATTAAAATTAAAACATACAGTATGTATTCCTTCACTTGAAATACCTGAAGGCAATGTATTTATATATACAGCTGGTGAGTGCCATTGAGCCAGTTCCTTATTAAAATAAATTAATGTTTTTGCAATATACCTAAGTATGTAATGTTATCTCGCATTCTGTATACAGTGTAATCAATATAATTTTATACTATCTAAAGACATTATCATTTACCTTTCCGTAAATTATTTCATCTTTCTTGCTGGTGTAGTTTCGTTATTTCGTATAAAGATAATTTATTTGAGCCATTAGGTACATACCTACTTTAAAGTGCATTTTTATTTATTAAATATATGACATATAATTTATTATGTAGGTATGTTTTGGCTAATTATTATATGTACTTATTGGTAAAATTATATAATTGTTTGTTTTGGGGGTTCGATTTATTAAGTGGTAACATTCGAATGAAATGAAACTAGGAAAATGGACTTCAACCGTTTGTATAGTGTGATAAAAATGCAAAAAAAACTATTGATATGGATTTTTTTTCGATATGAAGGTACGTAGCGACCTTTCCTGTATGTGTGCCACATAGATTATTTCGTCAGTTTATAATAAATCTATAGGTCTGCCACACCACAAGTAAAATGTTCGTGATAGGGCTACTTATTTAAAGGTATTTTAAAGGCTGTCATTTTAGAGAAACACTACTCTTTTTAAATCCTAAAACCTGGCTACATTTAAAATTTACGCCAGTGAAACCGTTTTCAATGATAAATTATTTTAAGTAAAAATGAAAACCGACCGGCTAAAAAAGGAAAGAAATGACTATTAGTTACAGACTTCAATAAGTTCAATAACTCATTTTTTTAATCTATATAACAATTTTAGTTGTCAGTCACTGTCACTGTCAGACAGTAGTACTCAAAAGGAGGGGTGAGTTATTAGTTTTTGTTGTATTAAATTGTTGTAATTATTAGTTTTTAAGTTTAATTATATTATGATTTTACTTCTTTTTCGTACGTGCCTTGGTGCCTGTAATCTTAGTTAGTTGAGTTACCAAAGTAAGGTCTGTTTGGACTTTTTGAATTGAAATGATGGAATTATCATGACACAAACACTTTTTTGTGTGTGTACCGACAATCAATAGTAAATATCAACCGATTTCGATCTCAAGATCTGATGATGAAGATCAAGATCCATGACAAAGTAATAGAATTCTTCAAGTTACGTTACCCAAGATAAATTTTATTTATTACATACTAATTATATTTATTATTTTTTCACAGGATTGAAGTTGAATCTAAGTATACAATGGAAGGTTCACTAAAAGACTGGTCTAAGGAAGAGAAACTACATCTCTATCAAGCCATAAAAACATATGGATCTGAAAATATGGAAAAAATCCAATCAAGTATACCAACTAAAAGTAAAGAGGATATAGAAGATGCCATTGCTATTTTTAAGATAAAAGCTATAAAGCAAGAAGACTATAGTAATGTAATGCGGAAACCAAAAACAAGCAATCAAAC
Source organism: Noctuana lactifera (assembly GCA_018231305.1). NCBI lineage: Eukaryota > Metazoa > Arthropoda > Insecta > Lepidoptera > Hesperiidae > Noctuana > Noctuana lactifera. Next base: position 24,245 of record DWAV01000100.1, read on the forward strand.
ACATGTGCCTCTGAACATGTGGGCTAAGTTGTTGACAGAAACATTTTTATTTCATGAACTTCGCACTGAAACTGCTACAGCTTTACGACTTATTGCTGACTTTGAAGACATACCACCAGCAGTTTGCACAGAAAAAATTGATTTCAAAAAAGTTTATCACACATTAGCAAATGCTTTGGAAGGTAAAGCTATGTGTGAAGATAAATTAGTAGCTGAGGTGATAGATAAATGTATAATTGAGACAGCATTAACATGTAAAGCATTTATGAGAGGTAATTCATCCAAAACTGCTTTAAAAGAAATAAAAATTAATCAAGAAGGAGGTATGAGTCCATTTATAAAACCAACAGAGAATAATGAACTTTCAATATTGCGTCAAATAGTCATGCAAAAAAATTATAACCCATTGAATATTCCCGAAGAACACTTGAAGTTTTCTTTCTTTACATAGATTTTGCAATAATTTGAAAATGGTTCTTTGCTATTACCTGTGTATATTATATTTAATTCCACTAATCACACTGTATTATGGATCGCAATAGATCACACTATTGGGAGCAGTCTGTACTCTGATGGGTGACTGCTAGTGGCAATTGTTAGTTAGGAAGTGCAGAGCTAATTTTTTTGTGAATGGATAGAGTGGCCCAGGCTAGTAGGCTTGTGCTAAAAGGAATTAATTTTAAATGTTAAATCTAGGATAGACTATCCTTTTGTAACTCTTAAGTAAATATAGGTAAATCAAAAATATTGTTGTTTTATTGATATTTAAAAAATGAAAACATAATATATGAAGTAGATATACCTAATTTAAATATAAAGGTATTTAGGTAATAACAATTCCACACAGTTTTCGTTATAATAATGGCTTTAGGATTTAATCTTCCATTATGTTATGAAGAATAACTTGCTGTTACGAAGAATTTAACCATTCTATAAATCTATTAAATAATTTCAAAGCAACTTTAATCATTCTATCCCAAAAGCCAGGCTCTTCTTGTTCATCTTGACTGGGTGCAGAAGAGTAATCTTCATTATCAAATGATTCTATTTCCCGCTTTTCTCGAGTGATATCCTGATTTATATTTGTGTCTGCAATAGATATAAACATCTTAATTTATAAGTTAATAAATTTTTATTTTATCACACAATGATTATTGCGACACATGGGCGTTCCGAGAGTGAGGGGGAGGCAGGGGAAATTAGTTGTCCCCATGGATATGTGGTTTATGCTAGGATCTATCATATTCCAATTGTCGGCATAGGATATTTATAAATTTTCGATAGAGGCTGATTTGGTCGTTATTGGTGTGGTTTCAAAGAGAAAACATCTCTAAACTTTTGTGAAATACTAGTACATGTTAAAATAAAACTATTTTCTAACTAAACTATAGTCACCGCACTTGTAATGAGTGTGATACATACCTACTTTTATGTTATTTATATAAATCTAGCCTAGGCAGATTGTACCTACCTGATTCAATCGGGTCTTTCAGAGCCACATCGTTAGCCACCTTAAAAATAAGTTGTTGACGTTATTTACTTTATTTTAAAAGCAGAATATAGTACATACTTAGATATTAGGAATTCTTCAATTAAAATAGTACTTACCGTAAAGGCGTAACTATACGTAAAACTCATAGATAAGTAACATAGTATAAATAAAACTAACACTAAATTTGATCTCATGTCCACGAATTCAATTACCACATTAAGTCCTCGTGACTTTGAACTTGCGTTTTATAGAAAGGCGTGGTTACTGCCGCTTGATTATAGCGGAAAATCATGGTACATAATGACATGAATTCTAACAAATGGCCAGTAAATGCCTCTTCAGTTGGGTGTCTTTTGTCATGAAGTACGTAGGTACCTATAGAGAGGTATGGTATCATTTAAACCAACTATGGCTTCTATGGTTAACAAAATAAGAAGGTTAGGTAGATGCTCGTAAGTAATTAGCTACTTAAATCACCTCTTTCTTTACTAAAAAAATTTGGCAAACAGGAATAGGGGATAATTACCTTGACGATTAATTGTTCAAGGTTCTGGAAATCATGAGCATCATACCTACGGTTAGACTTGGGAACCAGATTTAGCAACAGGAATCAGCTATTGGTCGCAGTGGTCAAGCAGGACCCATCCCCGTCCATCCACATAATAATACTTGACAATTATTAATGCTCAACGTTAGGTACCTATGGACACTAACGAGTAGGCAATACCTAAAAAGGGTCCTACCGCTGGCCAGGGGTCTCTCATCACAACCGGGGAAAGCCTAAAGCATACTCCACCACGCTGGTCCAATGCGGATTGACGACCGTCAATAGTTTTAAATAAGAAAAAGCTCTTATAGTGCTAACATAGGTGTAGGTACATACCTACTTATTGGTAGGTTCGTACTAGGTAATAGTAGTTAGGTAGTAGGTATTTAAATTTTTTATGTATTCTGTGATATCTACCGATCAGTTAGAGGACTCCCACCTTTTTGTTACTTACTTAATATTAATTTTGAATCATGTCATTACTTAATCGTATCAGAAACTTTTGTTGTGCGCGGTACTTAGCTTATGAAACAGGTACCTAGGTACTATCTATAGAGGTAGGGAGGGCTAACATGTTTTTATAGCGATGACCTTAGTTTCGCATCATAGCTCACACACAATGCAATGTACATGCAACACTGGAAAATTTACCCGTAATTTCCGTTAGCATCCGGATGATAGGTAGGTAGGTAGGTCCTACTATGTATCCAGATACTTACCATGTTTCGTGTCGTGACTCACTTCTTCTATGACTTGATTTTTTTAATCATAACAAATGAGTAGCAAACTCGCTGACATGTTTGGTGTGGTCACTGCAACCCCAACCTTCCAATGTCCAAAGTAATATTCATTTCTACTACCTATGTAGTAGTAGTATGTATCTCTTTAAGTATTGATCGCCGAATTCTTATAGAAATTGATACCTACGTAGTTATTAGGTACTTCTAGAACAGTTCTTAGTTTGGACCGAGACAGCGAGCTATGGTATTCTCTAGACAAGACCCTGTAAGGGCCACTGCGTAGTTGAGCTCCAGTGGATCTCTCATATTACGTTGTTGTTGTAACTGGAAGAATTCCACGCAACCTGCTTTCACTCCCATAACAGCGAAAGATGGACGAAATTTAAATGTATTCGATAAATGAGTCGTGTCAACTTCTATTTCCTACAATATATTGAATATACCTTATGAGTATTCCCACGTTCTCAAAATAAATGGTACAGCCTACATAGTAAGTACTGCTTTATTTATCCATCAGCCAATTACACTAGTATACCTGAATTGATGATTATAATTATCAATTAGCAAGGAAAGGACCTCCACCAATCTGCACTGGAGCAGTGTGGTGGAGTATGCTTCAGGCCATCCTCGGTTGGACATAATTGTGCAAGGGACACATTTGCCACAATAAGTTTTTTCTGTTTAGTGGGTAGTCGGAAAAATTCACTGACAAATGTTACAGGGTACTGACACATACATAGTGTTATTATTTTACTCTTGGCATTTTAAATGTTTATTGTTCAAAAAAATTTATGTAATATTGATATGTATTTCCGTGCGAAAATGAAACAAGACGCGTGAAACATAACACACTAGTCCTTTATGCATGCAGCTTGAAGATTAACCAAAGCATAGAACCCTGCGAAAGACATTGAAATGGACATCATCAGTGCAATTGCATCACTTTTTTATTAAATAGTTTGCTTAAACACATAGGTACGTAAATAATAAATGACTGATATCATATAATAAGTACTTTAATATTATTACAAAGAGTAAAGCAGAATTAAATAAATTTATGTAACATTACTTCTTTGATGCACCAAAACCAGAAAATCCCATAATTTGAGCAAGTTCTGATTGCGTTGAAGTATCTATGGGTTCCTCAGTTTCTTGAAGCTTACGTTTTTTGTCTCTACGTCTTTCGCGACGAAATTCCTTTACTCTTGCCTCTTCTTCTGCTGCTTCTCTTAATCTACTATCCAACTCATATTCTCGTTTCTTTTCTTCCATTTTTCGTTTATTCAGGGCGAAACGAGCTTTTACCTGTGAACAACATGGAAAACCAAATTAATAGAACAGCATGCATATTCTTGCAACTAAAATACTCAATGAAATATATTTATCGATATCCTCTACCGTGTGTGACATGTGTGAGAACTCTTCGGTGTGCAAGTTTTCTCACTGTGTTTTCCTTAACTTATTATTATGTTGAATGATGGGGATGGGTCTATACCCAGTAGACACTGGGACTAATGTTGATCTATTGTAGCTACCAACAGATTATTCGTAAAGAACCTTGTAATGCACCTATTACTGTGTACCAGATCCTTGTCAATGCAAGGAGAATCCAGGTTGTCACACAGTATACAACTTCTACACTGAGTACACAGATGGTAACTCATTCACAATTAATTATTATGAATTTCACTTAATAGAAAGAAAAGATAGTTTGCAAATATACTTTATGCCGACTTTGCCGGAATGGTGTCATTATAACTTTTCTGTGGTATGTTTAATATAATCTGTCTTTCCCATCATATTAAAAACAGTTCTTGCATCAAAGTACATTATTTTATTCATTACCCAAATAATTGGAAATAAGATCACTGATAGCTTTTAGATCCTTTCATTGTGTTTGTTGTTTCATTGTTATTATGTTTCTCTTTATTTT
>DWAV01000101.1:0-28838 GCA_018231305.1 Noctuana lactifera
TCTTATAAATCAAATTATTACGAATAATGTTGAAAAATCAAAACCGCCCGTTTTTTTTGCAAAGTAGTGTATTATAATATTTTGAAACATTTTTAGATTTTCAATTGATAAATATATTGAAACACTGTTTTATTGTAACATGAAATAATAGCCGTAGAATGTTCGAGATAATATGTTACTGCACATCTTCTTTGCGCACCTTCGGCCTCTAGTATGATCCGCCATCTTGAATATCCGAGTCACGTGTCAGCCGGTTGTCGCATCTTATCTCCTTTCTAAAGTTAATCATAACCAAGGCAATTAGAAAGAGTTTATTGTATGAAAATAGAATATAGATCGTGAACTAAAGTATTTCATAATCTCAAAATCAACAAGTGCTAAAAATATTTTCATAATCAAGATGGCGTCGGAAAATTAATAGCACTTTGTGACTGTGGCGCCATCTACGACTATGGCTCTTAGCGTCTTGACGATATTTTGTGTTTATGACAATTTAACTTATACGTAGGAGAATTTTTAGATTTTGTAATTGTTGTTACAATATTTTAAGTTCCATGATATTTTAACATGAGATAATAGTTTTTGAGATTGAGATATTTTAGTGCGCAGATCCACCCCGCACCGCACCCTTAGCCCCTAATATGATTCGCCATCTTGAGTATCGACAGTGTCTAATTAATAATTTAGACATTAACTCATACATAATGCGTCGGGCAGCTCTCGCGTCTCATCTCGTTTCTAATGTTAATATTTTCTTTTATAAAAGCGATTAGTAACAATTTTATTATATGTATAGACCGAGTGATTTAAATCACTGTTACGAGTAGGTATACGGAGGCAAATATAGTTAAAAATACTTTTGGCATGCGATAAATCAAAACGTGCCAGGATGATGCGCAAATCGATAAACGTACGTACTTTTTAAAGGGGAGATTGGCGTGGGGCGGGACGGGAGGAAGCGGGGGGGGCGCCGACGCCCGGCAGAAACAGTCAGCCAGCATTAAAAATGTTCGTGTAAACATATTATATTTTTCTTTTAACTAGGAGCCTTTTAACTAGGAGTCATTAATGAATTTACTGTAGTACAAGGGAGTCTCCATTTAATTTTTTATAGTATGTCAAATAAAAAGCTTTATGTTTGATAATTTGGCCGGTAAAACCATAATGTATTCATAAACCATAATGTAGTCATGAATATGACAAATCTAAAAAGCTTTAAATTTTTTATCGAGACGGTGACAATTTGTTTTAGATTGTGACTTTCAAATCACTATTAGAAGTAGAACTTTTAAATTGTATGGTAGCAATTTCACGCAGATAATATAGAGAGCGAGACAGTACAGAGTAAAACAGTTTATTCGCGTTACCTTCCAGAACGGACTATTCGCCAATCAATAAATGAAATAATACTCGTATGTGTGCAGACTCCCTAGTTGTCCTGAAAGGGGACAGGGCGTGGAAGGGAATGGGGCGAAGCGGGGGGCGCGTGTCCGGTTAGTGTGTATTATTTGCCTCATCTCTGGAAGCTTCTCGATCATTCGGACAAAGACAGAAAGAGACAGATATATGTCGCACTAAAAACTCTGAAGTTTCTTCTTTCTCTACTAATTTATAACTAGTTGTCAACTCGCAATATATTTATTTAGAATCATGGGTTATACACAAAATTTATATTTACTAACAATCGTATGATTGAGATTGAGTAAAGAAAGCCTTATTAAAAAAATCACATGTTACTAATTTTATTGATATTTTTAATTTTTCTAATTTTTAACGTGAAAGAGGCTAAAACTCAGTTGGAGAATATTGCGATAATCGATAAAGGTACCGATTCCCTAGGTTACCTACGCGGGTAGGGGAGACAGGGAGCGGGAGGGGAAGTAGTGTGGGCGCGCCGCACTGGCAGGATGTTTAATATGTTTGTCTTCAAACCGGGCTGCGGACAATATAGGATTTTCGGTAGTTCAAATCGAGTTCATACTAAAAAGTTAAGTTAATCTTGTGATGTGCAATTTTCTTAACTGTAAAGATAATTGCAATGAATTATAAACAGTTAAAACTTAAATTTTTAATTGAGGCTAGAAATTGTAACTTTTCAATGTGGTGATTCAGTTATTGGAAAGTCAGTATGTTACTACTTTATAATTAATTAATTACGACATTTTTAATTTTACTCGACTTTTAAGCGTTACAGCGTTAAATTAATAAAATTAGGTAAATAATATTGAATTAATAACTTTTATGATAAACGCAAAAACTTGACTAAGTGGGAAATTAGTGCGCAAATCGATCAAGGTACCGTTTCCCTAGGTTACCACGCGGGCAGGGGAGACAGGCAGCGGGAGGGGCGGGAGGGGCGGAAGCGTGGGCACGCCACGCCGACAAAAACAGCCATATGGCATTTAACATACCCTTAAATACAAATTACTTTAACCGTAAACGATAAACGCGATAAATTTTCATATAGGATTTAAATTTTTTAATTTACGCCATAACGAAACATTTTGACGTGTATTAAATTATAACTTTTCAATAAATGATTATTATGAGCGATAGGGACAATTGATTAAGATTACCTTCGGAAAAGGAGCATTCGAGAATATAGAAATGAAATAGACTAGGTAGTGCAGACTGCTTAGGTATCTTGAATGGGGATGGGGCAAGGGAGAAAAGGGAGGTGGGGACGCGCGTCGGGGTTCGGTGAGTTTGCATTTGATAAATTACCATATCTCATGCTGAATTGTGTTCTAACAAGAATAGATGAGTAAATACATCGTTAAGAGTCCTGTAGTTTCTATCTGTGAAGTAATAGCCCAATAGGTACTTAGCACAGTTATAGTTAAATGATGTCCCAAAACTTTGTTTTCAAAACTTCATTTTACTATTACAACTTTGCTTCCGGCGTGTTTTTTTTCAAAATTCAAAGATTCTTTGTAAAAAAAGCTGATTGTAGGTACATTCGTTTTTGAAAGTATTGTTCATTATTTTCAACTACTTTCTCCCACCTTTCTGGGAGGAAACAGATCCCGTTTTGAAAGAACTGGTCATTTTTTGAAGCGATCCACGAATCGATTCAATTTCGCACTTGTACATAAGACTCGAAGTGCTGCTAATAACCAATACCAGCTAATTATCCAGTTCATTCGTTTAAGAATAAAACACAACACGAATTCGCACGGATGACTAATTCTAAACTATTAACTTAACTTAAAATACCTGCTAACTGTCAATATACTTATCGTCTGAAACACAAGACAAATAATTATAAATATTATTCATCCGTTTACCGTATGAATAGTCACTGCGCTTATATGACTACTTGACTCTACCATTTATAGGAAAGCGGCGGGAGCAAAGTTGTATACCTTGTAAATACACAAGACGGATGGATATCTACAAGTCGATATCACTACATAGTATAAAACAGAGTCGCTTTCTCTGTCCCTATGTATGCTTAAATCTTTAAAACTACGCAACAGATTTTATTGCGGTTATTTTTAATAGATAGAGTGAAAGAGGAAGGTTTATAAAGATTGTTTCTTCTTCTTGTTACAAATGTTTGTGGGTCTACACACGACGAAAAAATTATTCTTATTTCTTATTAGATGCCGAAATGTTATGTATTGTATTTTCGAGAAATATAACGGTGAACTCACAGTAAAATAAATTTTGTACCATATTTTTCGTGGCCACCATAGTTTTAAATCAATAATTAATATGGCACTGAATACATCTGACGTTTTAAATTATGTTATCAGTCAATTTAGTGCATGCACACAATACGCCTCAGTCATCAATTGTTTTTTGCCTAAAACATCTAAATACTCTATGACTATCCCTCAAATTTGACAAGTAAAAATTATGACCAGTTTGTGACAGCTTGTCATGTCTATTGATTTAAATCTATGGTGGCCACCGTTTTATTGCTATGTGAAAAGTTTTACAGTCTGTTAGCGACTAAACTCAGTAACATTAACTCGTATTAAGTACGTGAAGGGGAAATAAACAGTAATGATCGTTTTTCACATTAATTGTCACAAAAAACACAACGCAATATTCAAAAGTATATTTTACGTTGTAAAATGCTTAGGAAATGGCAGATATCAAAACGAGTACCATAAATGATAGAGGAATATTACGAAACGAAAGATCGGTGAGAACAAAGAAACTTCTAGAATGCGCACAAGCCAAATATGTTGCAACTGCGCAACGCGATACCGCAATGACGCTATGTCTATGGTGGGGGAAGCTATCAAGCGGAGCCTGCAACAGGGCGTTTCGTCAGTCCGACGCGAACTCTTGTTGAATGCGGTTGTCCTTCCGGTCGAACGAGGATACTGCAAAGTGACAAACGCGATTTTCGGGACGATATGACGATACAAAACAAAGTCAGAAAATTATAAATATTTTTGTATCTTAAAAAATTACCACTCTTAAAACCGATTGCAAAAAGAGACATTTAAAACTTACCGGTGTATAAATTTGTCAAGTAATAAAATATAAAACCTAGAAATGTGATTTTCTATGCAACTACATATCAAGGAACAAAGGAAAGTTGCGAGAAGAAGACGGACTGATTACTCGCAACTGCGCACGCGTGATGGCGCATTGCCGAGAAGAATGACACGTGAAAGCCGCTGGGACGTAACTTCAGTACCGCCCGAGCGCTTCGGGAAAGAAGCCGCGGGATTCGCGTTGTACTGAACGTCATTTTGACCAAAGAAACTTTGTGCGATCCCCGTAAGAACGAAAAAATTTAAAACGAAATACGAAAGATTCATAATGTGTTAATTTTAAAGCCAAATAATACGACACCTTCATGGATTGGAGCGTAGATACGCAGCGAAGCAAAAGTGCCCAGAATTGCTTATTCGAACTAAGAAGTAACTTTGAGTACTGCGTTTAAGACACGAAAAACGATTCCTAAGATGTACTGTCTAAATGCGTATGTTTAAACACGCGACTCGTCACCGGCTTGAAATGGAGAAGGATGTAGAACCAGATTGAAAAATTTGCATAAATTCAGCATAAGTACGTTCATAAAAGCAACACCATTATAAACAAAAAAAAAACATAAACTCAAAAAAACCTATAGAATATTGGAGTTATAATAGCTTGAGTTGAATACTCCAAACCAAAAAAGCTCGTTGAGAAGGCACAAATCGATAAAGATACCGCAGTTGCGCGCGCAAGGACCTGCAATTGCGCGCGCAAGGACCTGCAATTGCGCACGCAATGCCCGCAGTTGCGCGCGCAAGGTACCGCAATGCGGCATTATCCTGAGCGGGGGCAAATGTGGGAGGAGGCGGGTGATATTGGGGTGGGGCGGGTAGTTCGGCTGAAAGCTCAGTTGCTCTCGAATGTTCGCAATAGCACTCGTGCACTTGCGCAAGGACTAAGAGTTATTTAAATATTTCTTAAAATAAGTGAGCACCTGAACAAAGAACAGAGACTTTTTCATAAAATCAGTGGAGATACTAGCGATATTAGTTACTGATTTTCAGTTCTGAGCTTACGGTTCAAATAAGCTTAAAGAGGCGTGATTGTACTAGGCGGGGCGCAGTGGGAGGGGGTTATGACGGCTGATAGGGCATAAGCTCAGTTGCCGCTAAGCGCTCGAGAACCGACGCCGCGATATACGTGAAAGACTAAGCGTGATGATTTAAATTCAGTGATAGAAAACTGCAGCTAGTAGTGCAAACAAAGGATTGCTGTGTAACATAAGTGTAAAATCAGACCATTAATAAGTGTTTTATGTCGTAGTCTTAAATGTAGGCAAGAATTCTTGAACATTTAAACGCAGGTTGATTTTGCGAATGCAGTCAATCTAAATATTTTTGAAGATGGATTATAAAAGAGATGAAGTGAATAGAAATTGCCATATTTAATATTTGTGAAAGATTTGAGAGAAAGCCGGACGCTAAAATACAAGCTAAAGTAAAATACAAGAATTTGGAAGAAAAAACTCGACAATAAAATCGACCTTACACTGCAAACAAAGAAATCGCACACCGGTATCGATCCCGACTGCGCGCGCAGGATACCGCATTGCAGAGACGCCGAAATTGTGGGAAAGAGAAAGCGCGAGGGCGGGCAGTGAGCGAGAGGACGAAGTGTGGTGGTGGGCGGAGAGCGGGGTGAGTATGTCTGGAGGTGGGCGGGCGACAATCGGGCGGCGTTGAACGTGTGAGACGGCAAGATACCTGGGAACACGAGTTCAGTCTATTTCAAGCTATCGCAAATGCCTTTCTCTTTGCACTTGAATTTAAAGCACTTTAAAGCCTAAATAAAAATAAATCAAATAATCTTACTAGCGCTTTAAATAAAGAACCATACAAAGATATCGTTTAGAGTCGAAGGGTGTACATTCATTCTACTGGGGCTGTAAAATTCCATAAAAAGGGAGAGGCTAAATGATATTCAAATGAATTATTGAAACAAAATGGCTTTCATTGTGTTACAATACTATAGTAGCCCTAGTAAGAGCGAAGACACACGTGGTTGTGAAAGTAGCCGGGACTCTCCAATAATAACAAACTAAAACAAACTAAGGCATTTCTTTCTATAGATCCCCTTGCGAGAGCTTTCTCGATCTCAAGCAATAAAAAAATATTGAACAAGTCATGATAAAATAAATATTTTTGTCTATATAAAATAAGACGATGATCGGGCAATATAAAAATAAAAACAAGCCCAAAAATAACTGACGTGAGAAAGCTGTTGCTGATGATATACCTACATGAAAAACACTAAATTTGTCATGTTGAAGAACAAAAACGGAGTCCACGCCCTTAAAATAGAAGCTTACGGAGCAAGTACTAAGTAATCAATAAAACACGGACTGCGCAGACGTGATTTGCGCAATCAGAGCCCGGACGGGGCGGCGACGCGCGGCGTTCAAGGCTCGACGCTCAGTTGCCTCGCGACATTCGGTTAATGCTGTCGCGGAATCCGTGACAGACAATGTTACGGAAACTCGAAGTGGTGTGACGTCATTCTCAAGCAAAAATGAAGAAAATTCGAAAGCACTGGGAGTGTAATTAGTACATAGCTTGAAAGGCACTAAAAGCCAAGAACGTATAACTAAGGAAATCATTGGAAGTGATTCCTGTGTCAGCAAAGTACTATATTAGCAAGGAAAGCTTACAAATAATGCACTAATCGATAGAGCCCAACGAATAGCCTAGGTCTTTTTGCGCAGCGAGGCTAAGACCTAAAAAAGAAGGGAGGTGGGCGGGACACATACACACGAAAGATACAAAAATAACATTCACTGGTGAATTCTTCATGGTGGAGTACAAAAATTGAGCCCACAACCTAATAAAAGAAACTTCCAGAGCAAGTACTAATCGATAAAGCACGAATTGCGCAGACGTGATTGCGCAAAGAGCTACCCGGGCGGGGCGGCGACGCGCGGGGACCCAACGCTGCCAGGACATGACGCTTAGTTGTCTCGCGACATTCAGTTGATGCGGTCGCGAAAACCGTGACAGCCTGAACGTTATTAAAACTCGGCTTTAAAGTGTTACATTATACTCAAACAGAAATAAAGAAAATTCGGAAGAAATAGAAAGATAATAAAAACCAAGGAAGGCTTTAGAAGTGCTTGTTGGGACAAAAAGCATACCATCTTAACAAAGAAAGCTTACAGAGAATGCGCTAATCAATAAAGGCCGCGCAGTGGAGTCAAGACCGGGGGAAGGAGGAAGGAGGAGGATTGAAAAACGAACAAAAAGCTAACAGCAAGTACTAATCGATAAAGCACGAATTGCGCAGACGTGATTGCGCAATCGGTGCCCGGGCGGGGCGGCGACGCGCGGGGATGTAACGCTGCCAGGACCCAGCCTTAGTTGGCTCGCAACATTCGGTTAAAGCGGTCTTAGAAACCATGATGGTTTCAACGTCGGTTATAATGGTGTGACATTATACTCAAGCAGAAATGAAGAAAATTCTTAAGACCGGGAAGTATAAGTAACAAAGAAAGCTTACAGAAAACGCGCTAATCGATAAAGCCCACCGGATAGCCCAGGCGTTACTACGCAGCGAAGAAATGAGGAGGAGGGTGGGTGGCAGACACCCATCCATATTCAAAATATTTCGATGGCGATATTGAAATACGAACAAGACGCTCACGGAGCTAGTACTAATCGATAAAGCACAAACTGCGCAGACGTGATTGCGCAATCAGTCGCCCGGGCGGGGCGGCGACGCGCGGGGATGTAACGCTGCCAGGACCTTACATCAGTTGGCTCGCAGCATTCGGTTAACGCGGTCGCGGAATCCGTGACTAAACTTATATTGGTGTGATATTATACTCAAGCAAAAATGAAGGAAATTCGGAAGAACTAGGAGTATAAGAAATACATATCTCGGAACATAACTAAAACCATGATGGTATACAAAAGAAAAGCTTTAGAATACCATTTAAATACGAAAAGCTTACAGTCTACAAATCGATAAAGCCAACCGGGTAGAAGGGCGTAACTGCGCAGTGCAGATATGAGGAGTGGGGTCGGTGGATGGGGGCTGTGGGTGGGGGTAGACCTATACACCCCCGTATTGAAAATGTTTCGACGGCTGGGAGATATTGATAAACGAACAAAGCGCTATGAGACGAGGCGGAGCGGGAGGGAGACGGATGCGAGGGAGATGTTACTGGTGATGCGCACGCAGGATACTGCAATGCAGCTATTACCCGGGCGGGGGAACGGGGAATACGTACGTGAGCGGGCAGCGGCCGGCCCTTAAGCTCAGTTTCCTCGCAGCCTCCGGGACCCGTAAACGCGAAATAAACGGAGAACACAGTTGAGTAATTTCAACATTTCATCACTGTGAAAAGAACATTTTTAAAGTGTCTTGTTTATGAATGCCAGAAATCTTTAGTGTTACGTTTTGTGTGGCGGGACCGCGGAGGTATTGCGGGCTGCCGGGGCCTGAACGCATCCTCATATAGTGTTCAATGCCGCGTAACTATAAAAAGTGACTTTTCTAGTGCATTCTTTGCCACCATAAACATTTTCTAGGCCGATGGTGGCTAGACTTTTAAAATTTTTAGTGATAATCTAATATTTCTAGTTAGTTTATAATATGACTTTATATGTGAAGTTAATACTGGTCTCCCCGAACAAAGACATTGCCCACGGTGACCGGCGCGGATCGATAAATGATTTATGGCGCACTTGTAACAGACGTTCTGGGTAGCTTGAGGGTGTGGGGCGCGGGGTGGGAAGGCTTAGGTCGCTAGAACGGTTGGGTGGAACGGTAGCGTGTGGCTTTGGGAGGGGGGAAGGTGGAGGCAGTTGTGGGGTGGGTGAACAAGCATTCAATATGTGGAGGCAAAAGCCCCCAGATGCTGTCGGCTATACAAATAATAGCGTGTATTGATTCACAGTAACCAACCAAATTACCTTCGGCGAAATGTACCGCATAGGTACAATATCAATCAAGAAAACATCATGCTATAATAAAAAAAAAATGAAAAGTGATATACAATCTAAAGAATTTAGCAACGTAACTATTTAAAATAGTGACTTTTTGGAAGTTTTTGTAATGTTAGTGATACGTGAATGGACTGAAACCTGTGATAGATTTGGAATTTCGAAACGAATGGACTGCAAACGTAATGGAACTGAAATAGTTTAAGAACTCAAGCAAGGAATGCAGACCCTAACCCAAATGGTTGAAGGAAATTACAATGAACCCGATGATGGAAATGGAAGCAAATATGGCGTCGAGGATTCGGAAGAACAGGAAGCGAGAAGCGGGCCTGCCTCGTCGATGCAGCCAGCGTGCGTCGATCCAGAGCCAGCGGACGCTTCCGTTCAAGAAACACTACCATCTGTCCAGCTGCAGGAATCTGGTAAGATTCTTTTCTTTATTTTTAAATATTACTGTTTTCGATTTTAAGGATATAGGTACCTACTTGAATGTCGTCTTCGTCTTTATCGGACATCTGCATCGTCGGAGCTTTCGGCCCTCGGACTTCAATACATTACGTTTAGTTTTCACTTACGGTTTTCTTTTATTTATGAAACTTTTAACTTTTAGCTTGTTGACTCTTCAATAGTTAAGGCTCTCTGGTAAAACTATATGAATTTACATTCACATAGTCTTTATATGAATTTGTTGATTTTAGTCAATTGTATCAATTTATATCAGCATCGGAATTAATATTTTAAGACCAATTTTAAGTTTAGGTTCGGAGATACAGAATGATAATATAGTCGGAAAATCTTTTACGGTTTTTGGCCAATAATACCAACCTGAACAAGCAACAAAACTTTAAACTTCAAAGTTTTTTTTTTATAGAATATAAATTAAATGTTCAGATTTTTTAATTATTTTTAAACTTAAATACTTGAACAAAACGAAGAACATTTATTATTATTCCGAGGGGACGAAAATATTTAAAAACTTACCTAAAGAAGTTAAACCATCAATAAGTTTCGAAGTTTTTAAAAATAAATTAAATCGACATTTATTAATTAATGTTGAGCTTAAATGCGGGCCTGTTATGCGGCACTTCTTTGTCACCACTTTTAATAAACATTAGAAACATTTTGTTAACTAACTACTACCTATCTTATACCTTCCTGTACAAATTAATTACGAGTAGTTACTTACGTATAACATAAAACAATTTCGTATGCTTTCTGTTTATTTACTTTAATAACGAAAGCAGTATTTTATATTATATACGATAGGTACTAAAATACTTATTGTTTGACATCTTATATAAATTATAGGACGTCCAGGTTCAAGATAATATTGAATTAACACACACACACACACACGTAAATGTGATGTGACTATTAAACAAATTATCTACATATTATAGATAATAATAATAATAATCGTACATAAATATATGAGAATAAATGTTAGTAACCATAAATAAATTAAAATACATTTACTGCTAACTTTAAATAAATATTTTAAAAAGTTAATTCAAATTTAAAATTAATGTCTACCAAAAAAAATTTACTTATTAATAGAAAAAATAATATCGATGACAAAATTAATAAATAAATATTATGGAATAATAGATACTTATTAAAACAAGACCAAGAACATATAAATTCAACTCTTGCGTACAAATATTAGGCACCTATATAAATCTTATCACAACAAATGGCAGTAGGTACATAAACATTGGAGCAGATTTACGACCTCAATAATGTAATGGGTTTCATCCGCATGTACGGGATGGAGACCCCATTTAATCTGAAGTACTTTGCCCCTCAATTTGGAACGATTTGAATTTGAAACACTTTCTAAGAGTGTCAGATAAACAGTTTAAACATCTCTATGTATGGTTAATGTGCTTCTGTATGGTCAATTAATTGACCAATATCAAAATATCCTCAAACCTTACATAAAGGTCACTTTTAGCCACTCCTGAAGCCTGAATCGACTTTTCTATCTCGTAATGGTCTCGAGTTTGAATGTCACTCAATATGGTATTAGGTCGCGGTTGACGAAAAACTATAACTAATTTAAAACAATAATGTAGTTACTTAACATTTTGTAAAGATTATGACCATTAGGTACTTTGTCATTTATTACTCGTACATTGCCGAATTCTGAAATGATGCAATCAAATAACTTTAAACTAAGCACTAGGTACATTACAAAAACTGTCAAAACCAAATAAAATTATATTGACACATTACCTGACGATCGGGCGGCCTAACCCATTTTAAAAATTAAACCGACGGAAATCCATCAATAGGTTTAAATTAGGTAGTAGATTAATAAAACCATCAAAATCAAATAAATTGATATTGACACAATATACTTAACGATCCGGACCCTAATACCTAGCCATGTTAAACATTTAGGTACCAATGGCCATCCATGTTTAAGATACCTAATCACGAACTTAAACGAACACCTAGTTTTTATTCCTATTTACTTATTTCCAACTTTCACTCATTTATTTTGATTTCACCTTCTTCCTTTTTTCATTCATTTGCAGTACCTATGCGAGTTTTCTTTTTGTTTCTTTTTTGTTTGTTAATTTTATGATTTTGTTATAAAAGCTTGCTTTTACAATGCTGAGTGCATATTAAAAATAGCTGGTTTAGTTTACATGAGCCATGAGCCCACGCCACAATATTTCCCTTACATTTTTGTTATTACCCTATTGGGTTAATACCTATATTAAAAAAAGGTGTACGCGATTTAAAATAAAATATGACTCTAATATGATTCTAATATCTCTAATGAGCTGGATTCTCATCTGATCACCTCAACGCGAAATGTAATATGACAGGTTTTTGCCTGAAACCAATCGCTTTCAATATCCTATATCTTAACTGCTCTAGGAAACCGCTATAGGAAATATCCTATATCTTAACCGCATCAACGCATTTTATTCAAAATTTCAGACTGTGCGTGAGCACTAGCATTTTGCTCTAAGCAGAGTCGATTCCTCAGCACCTCAGTTCCTCAAATATCTTGCAATAAATTCTTAATGATACATTATGACTGCACAAATTGTCGAATTCTCTATGGATTTAACGCAAAAACATATTTTCATGCATATGTCCAACTTTTCATGCAACATAATGCAGATCATGAAAATAATATGTGTATCTTCCTTCGTTTTAAAGCATTTCCGTTTTGCGATTTACTTTCTTACTTTCCTCCTCATTGATATACCTAAGTGATAAATTTATCTGCTTTTCAATAATGCCCAAGTACCTACCTACCCTTGTTACCCTTATTATTATTTTTTATGTTATGAATTTAAATAAATGAAGTAAATTTGAATTTGTGAAAGTGAAATAAGTAATAAATATCATATATGTATAGGTTTAAATCAAAAGGCCATATACACACACACACACACACACAGCACTGAAACTTTATTAAAAATCGTTTTTTTTTCATAATATGAAGTAGGTAATCAGACTAGAAACAAAATAAAAATAAGAAATTAACAGTTATAAAAATACTGTGTTTGCCCGTGTGCATGCTACAGTGACATGACATAATGTCATCAGTAAATACCTGACTTAAAAGGCATAAAACTTTTAAGCTTATAAACTCAATTGACAATTGATAAAAAAGCAAAACTGCAAAGCTAATCTCTGAAATAGCTACATTCATTAGGAAGGTTATAGGTTATCATGAATTACGTTTCAATTCTCCGTGAATCCGCGGGGCACACTAGTATTATTACTACCTACTACTATTTACTATAATATAAAATGAAAAGGTACAAATTTAAATGTATTGTGGCAACGTACTAATTGATATTGTAAATTTTGTTTTGAACTTTTTTTAAACCTTGAGATAAAAAGATTATGTAAAGTTAACGTATCTAAATATGCAATACTTTATGAAATTCAATTCCGAAGCCAGACCAAATCCAAATTGACGGATGGAAATTTTAGAAATCAGACCTATCTTATTGAGATTTTAATAACCAAAGACACCATAATTTATATCTCGCGTTACGAAAACAACCGATTTTAAAATTGTCGCGCACATAATGCAATTTTAAGACTTATGTTGTCAGAACTAGACCAAATTGAAATGGGACCAAACGGAAAGCAACGGCTTTCAAAAAAAAAAATAATCATCCAAATCGGTTGACCCTATCGAAAGTTATGAGGTAACATTAAAAAATACTGTCGAATTCAGAACCTCTCTCCTTTATTTGACGTCGGTTGAAAAGCAAACCTTATCGAAGAGTATATCTTTTATGAAGTGTCTAAATAATATTTATTATAAACATTACTTTAATAAATTGAATTTTATAAATGAATGGAAACAATTCTTTGTTCTACTATAACAGATATTTTTCTGTAAATTTCCAAAAAAATTTATCGTCGCTTTGCAGACAATTCACTTCTGTTAAGCTGTAGCTACATCACAATGGACTTTAGCGTGTTTTGGCGCTACTCCAAGATGTAGTCATTCTAACAATCATAATTATGGCGAGACACATTTTTAAACTATGTAATTAGTATTAATATTATTGTTGTTATAATATCCACTAACACGAATGTTCCTTTTGTCTGTCAGGAACTAAAAGGAGGCTGGGCACAGAATGGTACTTCAAGCCCTACATTGATATTCGACAACGGACAAACGGGGCCCAGCACCAGCGAAGTATCGCCAATAAGGTAAGTTTTAGAAACTACCTAAAATAAATTTTTTTGCTAATAACGCAGGTCAGCTTAGCACGAGTTTTGACAGTTTAGAAAAATATGATCGAGCAAACTATCACGCCAAACATTGCCAACCTCGTACAGTCCAAAGTTGCATTTCAATAAGAAAACGAACAATGAACACGGTCCATTTTCAGTTCACCATGTTTTCGCTAGGGGCGCTGTTAGTTAGAAGATGTATGGGCTAAACCGAAACCAAATCTAGTTTACAGTGTGTTAAAACTTGCACTAGGCCCTCTGATATCAAGGGATCACTGCGATCCTCGAACCTGTTGGCCTCGTGAACTCGTGAACATAAGCCCGATCCCAACAGAAGAGAAGTCTTTTTAATTACTAAAAAGTAACAGAAATTAAAATTAGTCTTTAGTTATAAATACCTACATTTATTTTGATACTTGATCCTTACTAAGTACCTATAGTGACAGACAGAAATTCTTAATAGTGGTGGCATTGTCTGTCGTGATGGTTTTTGATGACGATGAACATGAATAGGTATTAAATTTTAGAATCAGTACCATTTAGAATACATTGCTAGGTGGTAGAGACTTGTAAAACAAAAACAAAGCAAAGGAGCGTTTTACGACATGTAAAACGAAGCAATTTGGTCGTCACTTAGGGCCCTGAGATGCCGGCGCGGTTGCTCAATGCAAGGAACGCGGGAGGTTCAGGAGAGGTGAGCGTCGCTGACAGCCCTCTCGCCACCTTCGAGTCTTTAACACAAGCAACCATCATCGCCGTCATGGGAGTCGCCATCGTCGTCTCCAATCTCCTTATCATTGCTGCGTTCCTAAACTTCAAAGGTATGTGATTCGGCTTTTGTTTGTTCACCTCATTTACCGCGGTAGGACATTTCCGCCGCGGAACTAGGATAGCTTAGGAGCTAAGCTGGCGTAACTGTTCCGCGGCGGAGGTGTGCTACCACCATTATAGCTTTAATAGTGGTTGGATTAAGAGCTTTGCCATCGTCTATTATCAGGAAGACCCAGTAATTTATATGCAGAAGTTATCAGCTACGATGAATAGACCAACTTTAACTTTGAAAGATATTCTCATTAACGAAATAATGTACAGAATTGATTTTTGCTTGAAATTATCTTTTTAGTGTATGTTGTCTTTTTTAAATGTCAAAATCAAGGAACAAGCAATGTTCTATAAAGGTATAAACAAATCCTTTATTTCAAAAAACATTATCAATGGTGGTCCGCTACCAAGGAACATTACTATGTGAGTCCAGCTGTCCTGATTCAGTTAGTAAAAAAGTTACAATATTTTTTATAACATGGAAATGTGATGATAACTTCTGTATTGATTACAATGAATAATATATTATATGTTAGTTATGTGATGTAGTGTTATTATATGTTGTGCAAGTTATGTGATCAATGTACGTGCACTTGATGCATTAACTGGCAACTATGTTGTTATGCTGTGCTTATTGTACTTCAGTACCTACACCACGAGTTTTTATAACTGCACTCAATTGCAAATTTAGATAACCTACAATAACTACACTTTTATTTAAAACCTAAAATAGCGCCACTCCCGGATCCATGTTGACACTAAAATGTGCAAATTTAAGACTTACCTATATGGTTTTCTCATGGATGCCATTGTCAGTACTGAAACAACTTCAGTGAGGCGCCAATTCATAGTCTCAAACTCAAAATGCCAGTGGCGTTCGACGATAACTTTATGATGTGGTGTACATTGGCTGTCACTATACCCCTCTAAGAACACGTAGAGTACACGTAGAACAGATATTCGCCTATTAGTAGGCTGAACTTCGCTCTTCAACTCACTTGTTATTCGCACTTGATCGCTTTATTCAACTGAATGTCACGGTGGCACATCCTTTCTATTTATACTATTTTTATATTTACTCCGCGACACCCACGTTTTTCTTTTCGAAAGATCGAGAATAATCTAGCAATATACTTTGAGATCATTCATTCCCCCTCTTTTATACAACACTTTGTGACACTTTTATGACCCCTTTTGTATGGCAATTAAACTTTGACCGCGTTGACTTGAGATACTGGGATTGCGATCAACAACTCCATGAGTGGACGCTTAAGATGATTTGCAATGAAAACTCGTATTGTGGGTACGACGGGACCCCTACGAGATTTTACAGTTTACGAAAAACGCAATTCGATTTCGAGTTTCTCCATGCCTCGAGCAGCACCCCTAGCGGGCGTACTCGCATAACTAAAATTGGATTGTACTCATTGCTCGCTTTCTTATTCAAATAAGACTTTTCACAGTGCCAGGTTGGCAGTGAATGTCATGATAGTAAAATAATAGGTTTCCATTACGTTTTTCTAAACTGTTTAAACTCGTAGTAAGCCCCTCAGTATTATTAACGTCGTATGTCAGTGTCCCTTAACCACAAATTTTCCTTTTAATGTCCTCTCTTATACTTATACTCGTAACAATAACTCGCGTAGAGTTACTAAAATAAATTATATTCATCGGTTTTTGAAAAATAACTAATTCTGTTCCTAAACGATTGTTAGTTCGTTTTGACGATTAATAGTAATGCGAGTAGGTAGGTATAGGATATATTAATAATGCGTTAACATTTTCGCCTTCGGGCTCTGTAAGAAAAACACGGATGTATGATAAAATCAGACTGAGCCATTTGTCGAGCCAGGGTAATATACTCGTAAATGACAGGAGTACTACAAGGACGTATAATTGTTAATATCATGAGGGAATCTGTTCTTACTAGATTTTAAACAATTACATGCGTTTCATGGCACACGTGTTTCCAAAATTTAGGTATAAAAAAGTTTTTAACTGTAAAAATAAAACGTCTTTGAAATTAAATGTGAGGTACATTTAAAAAAATATAACAAACTATTTGTATTTGGAGGATAATATTAGCAACGAATAAATCATAAACCCTTCTTCATCCCACTAATGGGCTCGGATTTTCTCTCAAATATGAGAAGGAAGAAAGGAAAATATGAGAAAGGGAAAAACAATAATAAATAAATATTACAAATAAATGAAACCATAGATACAATGCAAATGTTTTAGAAGTTCAAAGGACGGCACATTACGAATAAATGAAACCATAGAAATAAATAAAAGTATTGTTTAGAAGTTCAAAGGACGGCACATTACGAATAAATTAAACCATAGAAATAAATAAAAGCATTGTTTAGAAGTTCAAAGGACGGCACATTACGAATAAATGAAACCATAGAAATAAATAAAAGTATTGTTTAGAAGTTCAAAGAACGGCACATTACGAATAAATGAAATCATAGAAATAAATAAAAGTAGTGTTTTAGAAGTGCAAAGAACGGGACACTAAATAGTTCCCGTATTGCAGGACTGTCAAACGAAGTCATCAACTACTATCTTCTGTCGCTGGCAGTGGCAGACTTGTTATGCGGAATTTTCGTAGTTCCGTTATCGGTATACCCGGCTATAACTGGCAAATGGATGTTCGGAGACCTTATGTGCCGCCTCGCAGGCTACGTCGAGGTGACACTGTGGTCAGTGTCGGTATACACCTTCATGTGGATCTCCGTAGACCGATACCTAGCCGTCCGGAAACCGCTTAGATATGAGACGGTTAGTCTGACGGTAGATATCCTTTTACTTATCTTCTCTATGTGCCTCCACCGACTGTGTTTGCAACTGGCTGGCTCCTCTGATTTTGCGGAGTGATTCAAATGTTAATTTTTTTTGCGGTTTAAGATTCTGTGCTTAGTGAGATTCAAAGTAGGACGGTTGTGCGTTACATTATTTTTATAACACGTGGTATATAAATAAAGTGGAAGGTATTTACACCAATACGGAATGAAATAAAATGAAAGGTATTTTTATACTAAACAAAGATTTTCAATACGTTTGGTAAAATAAAATAATAAATAAACTGATAATAATATTAAAATTTAATACTTAATTCGTTAGTGATAATATATCTACTCGTACCGAAGGTATAGGTAGTATTTTATTTAAAATTTTTGAAAGTCTTAACTTTCGGTAGCCCACATTAAACATACACTAAAAAAATTATAAAAGTATGACGAAATGAATAAATTATGTCAATCATGATGTGGAAATAAATGTTAAGTACCTACCTACAATTACTTCTTAACTCCCACTACAGGTACGAGGTTTTCTCGGCAGATATTAACGCAGAAATCTTAAATCAAGAGAATAAATAATTGGCTTATAGTTGAAATACTTTTCAAAATTGTTTGAGTCACTCTGCATCTATGGTAAATATTTTTTTAAAGTGCAACTTAGTTTTGAAAAATGTTCACTGCCAGAAGACCATTCCATGTTAATTATAATGTACATTATATTATACATTTAGGCCATGAACGCGAGAGCATGGAACATTACGAGTATATTATCTACATCACATTGTTCCAACGCTAGCTAGAAACTAGATTTTTTTGTACTTTTATGTACTAAAAGCTATATAAACTTAGTGACCTAGCAGTTACAGTCTATAGATTAACGCAATTTCACAATGCTCATCACATATTATAATGTTACACCATATTAAACATACATGAAAACCTGGAAAAGGTGGAATAACGACTGCTTCGGCAAGAAGCCGAAGAAGAAAATGAAATTCCCGAGGGACTTGATTTTTCCGGCGCCCGAACGACTCAATTTTGCCAGTTATAGGTATATTATATCTTAGGCTCAAGGATAAAAATTGGATTTCTATAAATTGTCTGGACGTTGCCATAAAAGAAATGAACTTAAGAAAATAACTGGCAGTGTCCATAATTAATTAGCACAAAACCTTTTTTTTTTATTTTTATTCTTCTTTTCTTTTAGACGCCATTTTTATTTTATAAATCATTGAGAGCCAGCAAATAAAATGGTTTATGCTAGAAACACATTTACCAAACAATTATATCATTTTCTTTAAAATAATGTCTCCATTTATCATAAATTCGTAATAATAAAACGTTAATTATTAATAAAAATTAATTTCATAATATTAATTTACATAACATTAAAAAATTAATTTATATGAATTTATTTAAATTAAGTTACGCTCAAGTGTATAGAACAGGTTTTTAGTGAACAAAACTTATACTGAAATGGTTAATTTTTAATGGTGATTTTATTTAAAATTGTTTAGTACAAAGATCTGTGTCGCATGTAACAACATTGAATACCTAATTAATTTTACCGAAATAACGTCTGAGAAGAAATTCCTTTAACAACAAGTCTTTTATAATTTCGAAACTTCTGAATGAAAAAGTTCTTCATAAATGAAAATTCTTCCCAATTCCTCACTCACATCATCAGTCCATTAAATGTGTTTCTAACGTACGCGCTTCACTTGCATCTGCTTTTGTGTGTGTGTTTTCTCAATGTGACAAATCGAGGAATTTACTCTGTGTTTCATTAGATTTTCATAACAATTTACAATTTTCTGCCACTTTCCTACTTTGATACATAATGAAGTTACTATTAAAATCTTTTATCGATATTTTTCAACTCTTTCTAGTTACTTTTACCATTTTAAATATTTGTATTTTTTTATATTTTTATTATAATGCTATTAGATTATAGCTATTGTTGAGCGATTACCGTGAAACCTTTTCTTGATGTAGATAAGGTAGATAGGTATTTCCTTTATTTTCTATAATAAAGAAGTGACACAGCGTGATAAAGAGTACATTCCTCGATTGAAAAAAAAGTTATAAAAAAGAAAAAATATTTAATAAGTTATCTATCCTTGATAACAAATTACTAAACGTAATTAAACCCTAAAAAAATATTTTGTAAATTACAAAATAAATTCAAATAAATTATTTTATTTTGGAAAATATAACGGCATATATTAGATATTCAAAAACAAAACGTATTCTGACTTTTAATACGATAAAGCCAATTAAATGTATTATAAT
Organism: Noctuana lactifera; assembly: GCA_018231305.1. Taxonomy (NCBI): domain Eukaryota; kingdom Metazoa; phylum Arthropoda; class Insecta; order Lepidoptera; family Hesperiidae; genus Noctuana; species Noctuana lactifera. The sequence goes on from DWAV01000101.1 coordinate 20,078, forward strand.
TAGGTATAATTGAAACACAAGTCTATAATAAAAAATTACCAAAAATGGCACTTCCTTCCTTCTTTCCAAAAATGATAAATCGAAACACTCATGACAAAGTATAAGAAAACATAATTTCAATTTTACCAACATTCCCATTTATGTTAGCTTGGGTCTTCGCATGCGAATGAGGGCTGTCGGCCTTACGATATGCGTAAGGTACCTTGTTATGCCAAAATTCAATGTTTAGTGAATGCCTTCAATATATCCATAGTTAATGAGTAGGTACACAAAGAATGTGCATGAATGTTTAATGTTTAAAATACAAAATAGTACTGCTAGCAGATGTTCTTGAATCGGTGGCGAAGAAAGAAACAATTTCAAGAACTCAAATTGGCATTAAAATTACAAAAATCTGATTTTTAATTGGCATTTATCGTACGATACAACAAAATTTCAAAATTTTATCACAAAACTGAGACGAAAGTTAAATGGCAGTAATATTTTCCTGCTTGGTAGTTCGCAGTTGAAACTCATGTCACGTGACACGCCTCTAACTCCACAATACGTTTGCAGGTCCAAACAAGAACACGAAGCCAGTGCTGGATGGTTTTCACCTGGATCTCTGCTGCCATGCTCTGTTGTCCGCCACTCCTTGGATACAAAAAAGAGGCAAACTTTGACAAGGAAACTTTTATTTGCATGCTCGACTGGGGCACGACCTACGCCTACACCGCAACTTTGGGGATCTTAGTACTCGGACCTAGCGTCATTTCTATTGTCTATAACTACTTCTATATATTCTCTATGAAAAGAAAACTCAACAGCGGTGCCCCGATACACGATAAGGAGTATGCGACTGCCCTAGCAGAGAATCTTGCAAATCCAAGTCATTGGATGAGTTTTGTCCTCGTATCCGCTTTTTGGCTGAGCTGGGCCCCATACGCCGGCGTCAGGATGTACGAATACGTCACCGATCAAGAGTTGAAGATTCCAATGCTCCACTTCGGCATGGTCTGGCTGGGCATCCTGAATTCCTTCTGGAAGATCATCATCCTCATCCTGCTGAGCCCCAACTTCAGGCTGGCGCTGCGCATCCTCTGCCTCACCGCGTGCTGCCGCACCAAGGGGCGTCTCCAGGCCGAGCTAATAGGTATGGACACTGATGATTGACTCTATATTAACGAGCATAGATGCTCGACTTGTACTTGTAGAGATACGTTTGGACGTATCTTGAGCATTCTTCTAAGAGGAGGCGGCAACGTGCGACGGGCGCAACGCTTCGTTTTCAACTATTTGTCCTTACAATTTCATAGAATGCTCAATTTTTTCTTTGTTTTAGTTAAGTGTGACATTCAACTTATTTGTTGTGAGCATGCAATACGAGATAGCGTACCAAGTCTCCTACCAGAGTACAATGACAGTTAACACTGTACATTTAACGTTATAATATGACCAGCAGCAAATAGTGGGGTGGAATATTTAAAAAAAAAGTTTTACGGTTAAAAAACAAAAACGGGATTCGAACCGGATGAAACAGCACAAAGCGGATGTTCAATTTGATATCAATAAGATGTCATAATTATCTCCAAATCTCGTAAAAAGATTAAAACAAACAATAAAATCACTATAGAAAGTCATTCCTTTAGAAATAAAACTACTTTAGGTGTAGGTTAGGATGTTAAGTACTTACAACTATATTTTCTGACGTATTTATTCGTTTCTTGGTAATAACGGTGACTAAAAAATAATTAAGTTGCTTTCTAAATCTTGCTAGGCTAGACTTTAATATGGCGCATTTTTAATCTTCACGTTTTTTTACTATCATTTATACAATACGGTTGGACCGTGCTACATTTTAAGGCACGTGTTCAGGTTAAAATTGAATTTTCGACTTTTCTCATGAATTTATTTTAGTGTAGCTCCAGTCAAAATACAACGTTCAATTTCACGACAATAATTTAAGATATTACTTATAATTTGATCGTACAATGACGTGTCCATATCATTTAAATTATCTCTTATACTCCGATTATTTAAAGTTCGTGTTCATATTATTATTACACTGTTTACAATTATTGAAAGGTGATTTATCAATTAATTTTTTTTCAATTGATTCATTTTAAGTCAATAGAAGCCAATCAATTAAGGTGTAACGTCTAGCAATAAAATATTTTCATAATTTCCAAGATTTTTGCTACTTTTTCAGTAATGATTAATTATTTTGCACATATTTATTTCAAATTCAAATAATTGAATGATTCAAATAAAACAATTAAGTATGCACTTGATCCATCTCTGTACATAAAATATTTTCCAATTCGCTAACTTAGGGCGTAAGATATTATGTAAAAATGCTGACCTACTATCTTGTCTATCAATGAAAATAATTCAAATTGTTTTTTAAAATCCTCTTAACAGAAGGACAGAAATAATGAAGCCTTGATTCATCTCTAAATACCGACAACGTTTAGGTAGTTGCTGATGTTATTGAGTATCTTTAATATTTTTCCTCATTAATTCCACTCATTCATTCTTCTGTATACTCTTCTATCTGTGTTCCTTACCTTTCTGTGTTAATTTTTAGTTAAATCACTTACAATCAATTTACAGACTGGTCAAAATATCTACAGCATTCATTGGTATTGAAACATCAATACTATTAGATTATTTAACATAAAACACTTGGTAAGAATTCTTGATATTAGTCTATACGATGAACCGCGTGGTGTAGTGGATACCACGCCTGTTCGTTCGCCCTTTGAAGCAGTTATAGATATCCCATTACCCCCTTTGTAATTAATTGATATATTTAAACTTATTGAAAAGTATTAAAAATTAAATTAAGTATGTACATTTTATATGGCTCAGATGACGATTGTACTCAAAAGTAGACTTAGATTTAACAAGTTTACTAACCGTAAACAATTAAAAAAAACTTAGGTTAGAAATACGTTTCGTTGTAAATAAAATCCTATATACAGCAAAAAAAAAACGAATGATAATTCAATTCGACTTATATTTAATTAAGATATTTAAGTTAAAGTTAGAAGGTAATACTTAGATGAGATTGGTACATCTATGTGTAAATATAACCAAAATAACAAATTTAAAACAATACCATAATAGTTAAGGAAATTCTGCAATTCAAACTTTGAATATGTAATAATATTTTTAAGAATAGGAATATAAATATATTTAGGTAGTACCTACGTAGATGAGATTGGTACATCTATGTGTAAATATAACCAAAATAATAAATTAAAAAGAATACCATCATAGTTAGGGAAATTCTTGTAATGATATTTTTAAGTTGATTCTGTAGTCGAACGACGCCATATTCATCTATACATTTCGATATAACGACTTTTAAGAACATTTAGTCGGATTTCAGTTCGTACTCATGCCCTTTGAGCCTTTTTTTATTGATAGGTTAACTTAATTTTATCGCTCTCCAGTTTCTATATATATTACAAAAAACATAGCACATTTAAAAAAAAATCATAATACACGTGAAATATGTCGCTAATATTAATAATTTTATAAATCTGGTTTGATAAAGGTGATCTTTATCATACAATCAACACGATACAGTCAGTGCGATACAAAAATTTCGACTATATCTATCTATCAGGGATTGTAACGACGATTTTCTGACGTTTCTCTATTTTAGCTGCTAAGTTCAGTTAAAGATGTTGATGAATCGGTCAACCGTTACGGCGCAAATATTACATTCACATCACACTTTCTTGACAGCAATACCTTCTCGTTACGTGTCAGCTGCCGTAGACACTGGGCTAAGTGTGGGTTAACTGGGTACCATCTAATCAACAATCAGATCTCGTAACACCTTAAGTTGCAAACCTTGTTTGATAATGTGATATTATTTTCCATTTTCATAGTAATATTTAAAAAAATAAGTTAACTATAAAAACATTCAATCAGGTAAATTTAATAGACGACAAAGTAGCTTAGATTTAAGAATGAGCTACTTTATAAATATAGCGGTGGCGGTTAATATCTTAGATACCTAATGTGAATTTGTGATATTAATTATAGATACTGATGAGTAGGTATTTAAGTGAATCCGAAGTCTTCTCATAAATTGAACTAAAAAAAAATGTAAAAATATGAAGTATAGAGGTAATAGTACTTAAGTGAGGAATAAAAATGACATTAACGTAACAACAGAGAAAGTCATGTTAGGGTAAGGGTAGATTAGTTTAAATTCCGAGTGGCACCACCAAGGTGACACCACTTTGTATCAGAGACAGAGATATCTTTAGAGTCATATTGTTTAGAGATCTAGTTAGCTTAGGATTGATGGCAGACAAACACACATATACACACACTAAAACTAGGGTTGATTTTTACCTTTAATTAAATTTTGTGTCAAATTTAAATTAAAACTAAAAAATTTTTTTACGTTAACTTTTTCCAAGCGCACTTGAACGTGTGTAAAATTTTGGTCAATAAATTATTATTATTGTCAGATGAAGATGAATAAACCAGCATAATATTAGAATAACCACCAATGACCCACTTTTGTATATATAGAAGTGGAAGTTATGCAATATAGGTACTAAAACTAGTTATAGTTAGATACTAGTTAAAATACATCTTGTCTTACGTTTCAACTGTCCTAATTATTTTTCTCGACATTCTACATTTAGTACTTCTAGTTTAGTTTCTTTTATCTGACTTCTGTCAGTCCATTCCGGTTTTTAAAATCACCTATTAATCGGCTAAAAGTATAAGTTTAAATTTCTGCGCAAGACTAAGTTTTTGTAATTTTTTCCCCGAGTGATTTGTTTTCGAGCGTGCTAATAGTCATTTTAAGTGTATATTACTTTTTCTTAGAAATATTGAGAAGCCAATAAACATTGTTACAGAATCTTACTGTATTAGCTACATAGCATTATTACAACCCACTTTTGTACATATAGAAGTGGAAGTGAGTAAATAGTGAGTAGGTACTTAAAATATAATCATTAGAATTAATAACGGTGTAGGTATATGATGTGAAATATAAATAAGTAAAAAAAATAAAAAAAAACCCAAAAAAATAAAGTAGGATATAAGTAATTTAAAAAAAATTGGACACTTACCATCTATCTGGTTGTCCCGCACCTTGTAAAGATTGCCTAAATCGTATTATATTTAATTAAAATGTGTAGTACTAAAAGCTAAAGTTAGGAGAGAAGAATTAATAAAAAAAGACATTGAGAAGTATTGTGTTCATTGATTTATATTAATTATTAATGATCTATACTAGAAACGCTTGTTCTTAATAAATACTTATTAAAGTTTATAGTTTCATGAAAAAAATGGTAGGTACCCGCCGTAGCGTAGGGTACATAAACATATTCTGTTGCCTATACCAATACTATGCTATGACTGCAAGTAAGTCACCATTCACGACTATTTCGTAACGTAACGTACTTATTTCGATTTTCGATACTTCTATCAATATTCAGATTTATTTTCGTTCGACAATATTCGTATTTTTATTTACTGATTGGTATTAAAAAGCGACCGTGGCCTAATGATTTAATGATCGGTAGAAACCCGGTAAACCATCAGTCCAGTAAGTTTATTAACAGCCAAGATTAGGTACCTACCGTAGATTATAAATGATTAATTTAAAAATGAGTTCTTTTTACGTATACGTATTGATTCCTTTTCATATCACTTATTTTACTAAATTAATGTTTCTGTATGCTCTTATAAATGTTATTGTTTGTTGACCACTCGTGTCATGATATTTTCTGAAAATTAGAATTAGAATATTGAAAAAATATTCTAAATAAGTAGTATATATTTATTTATTATTTTGTAAATAAAACGAAAAACTTCGTGAAACTGGTTAATAAAATTCGCTTTACAAGTAGTATTAAAATATTGAAAAATATTTTAAATAGATATAGATACTAAATATTTAACTAATATACCTATTGTAAATAAAAAGAAACTTTTGTCTATTATGCGCACATTGAAAAGTAAAATTAAAATAATAAATAAATAATCGATATATTGTAAATAAAACGAAACGAACAACTTCGCGTCGTCAAATAATTAAGCTGCATGATTGTAATGTAGAATGAGAATACTGTAAAATATTTTAAATAATAAATATTTAACCCATATACATATTGTAAATAAAACGAAACGAATAACTTCGGGTCGTTACAATGATTGTGTGCCTCATGAAAATTAGAATTATAATAATGTAAATTATTCAAATAAATTAAAATAATAATATAAATATATTATAATATAAACTTTTCGCTAATCGCACGTATCGTAAATTAGAGTAATAATTAAATTCTAATAGTTTTACAATAAATTGTCCACAATCAATTTAACATTAATTTTTAAGTCACTTTAAGTAATTGTGTAATTCCATACATAGTTAGACATCAGCTTAATACTTATTACCCATATAAGGTTAGTATCATAAGAATTTAATAAAAAAAAAAAAACCAAAAAAAAAACGTATACTAAGTTTTATATTATTTTAGCGAACGTCGTATAAAACTAATATTTAATGAGGACCTTTTACTCTATTATTTAAAAAAATGTATCTACTTAGAGCAATACGAATGGTTTTATTCCTGTGTTAAGCATACCTACTAAAGGTCGCCATTCGGTGGAAATTAGACCGATTTAAATATATTCAATGACCTATACCGCCATCTATTAGCGAAGGATGTGCAACCATTTCAAATTATTTTATGATGAATACTATTATGATGAATGCTATAATTAAGTTTGCGTTTCACTACAATTCGTTTAACTACGTATATAAACATATAATATGCTTATACAATGGACATTATTTGATAGGCTTAATAGTTTAGCAATTGAGTTTTTGGGATTATGAAACGATATTGTTTTAAACGAACTTAAAACAATCTTAAGAAAGTAAACGATCTCTTTCAACAGAAAACTCAATACTCTGAATTCATGTTTTTAGTACCTACTTTGATCGCCTGCTATGGGGTAGGTTTCATGTTTTTGCTTCCAAATAAGAACACAACGAAAACTTCACTTTATTTATCTCTTCGATATATGGATTCTTTTCCATATATAAAATCACAGGACCGGGGAAAGTTCATATAGAGCGGATGGAACTTACCATTGGTGGCGAGTCATGCGGGGCCACCAATCTCTCTCTCCTTCCTCGCATTTCTTATTTTTCTGAAGAAATTGCGACGATTTGAGAGAGAGCGGCGATATGCGCCAATATCTTTCACACTTTGATTATTATACGGCGCGCGTAAGTCTAGCGAAATTGCCTTTTCTAACACCAACATTTAAAGGCGCTGTCTCTGACGCTAGCTACTCTTTCACGTTCCGAAGCCCGCGTGTGCGGACTGGTCAGCGGTTTCACTACTGCAGTTCCGCGGCGGAAGTGTACTAACGCCATCAAAGATATTGACACATATCAACATCATTTTTATTTATTTAGCTTACCCAAAAAGTAAATTTTCATAGCCACATGAAACAGATTATTTAAATATTTTTTTTGTTGGTTTCTGTTATCGTATTGTTGCTTCTTCTAATGAAAAATTCAGCGCGGTCCCAATTTCTAATTCTAGAATTGTCTTTTATCATTTTCATCTAGGGTTTTACTTCATTTTCAGTCATCCATATTTCACTCTCGTCTTTCGGGGGAATATACCTTTGGTAAATGTTCTTCTTCTTGACGATGCCAATAATGGATGTCCATAAATTACGTGAAGCTGAAGCGTTTAGGGGCAGGATTTCAGTGATGTGTTGAGTTGAGTGATGAGTGTTTAATGGGTTCCGTTTGGGTAGTAGCTACTTACCTGGCTAGTTTAGCTGAATTCCTTAAGTCTAAAAGAGCGTATGTAAACTCGGTTAAACTTACAGCTACACCTACATCACGCATATTTGCTCTTTTTCGTGTTTTCAGTTTGGATAGTAGCTACGTAGCAGATTTAGGGTGGTGGGAGCACTCTCCCACCGCCATCATTGTCATCCATGTCTCATGACATCTCACCAGGAAGAAGGGAGAGAGAGAGAGGGAGAGGAGTGAAACATCTCCAGGATTGCCTCACGTAATTTATGGACGCCCTCTATATCTGGCATTTTGGTCATGTTGTCCTTGTTTCAAACTTTTGTATTACTCGTGGTTTCGTGTGGAGATACATAGACCGCTTAATGTACGAGCAGGTGCACTGCATAACCTCTTAATTGTCCTCTACTTTAATTTTCTCTGGTATATTCAGCTCATGCTAATTAATTTGGTTCTCGTAAAGTAATTGAAATTAATTTTATTAAAACTAACTTATTTAGGTATATAACTTCTTGCAGTATAAGTTCTATTTAGAAATTCAATGAGCAGTTCTCACACCAAAGACTACTGACGACAAGTCATTTGAAATTCTGAATAAACAAGTAAACACTCATATCACATACGGAGTAAACTCACGGCAAAAATTTTCAAGATTAAAGAAAAGCTATTCGTACAGATCGGAGTTGGAATATCTTAAAGGCTTGGGCAAATTACGCAAATTAAATATCGAAGGTTTTAATGCCTGTAAACGACGAGGAGTGATCGAAAACACAAGACAAATTTCTTTTGGTGAAAAAAAATACGTAGGGTATACATCATGTGTATCGAAAACCTTGACATAAGTATATAATGTGTCTGTATATTATTAAAACTTACCTGAGATTCTTACATTACGCAAACTCAATTAATAATGGGTCACTTTAAAATAAAACCACCACCCACAGCTTCACTCTCACAGTG
>DWAV01000102.1:0-28825 GCA_018231305.1 Noctuana lactifera
ATTATCTTAAAATAGATAAGTGATTAATACGAAAATATGATGTGACAAGGTACTCCAAGCTGCCATACTCTCCCAATAGCATGCTATAAAAATATTAGTACCTATTAATAAATTAAAAAAAAAAGTTATATTGGTAATTACTGAAAAATGTGATATAGGTTAATAAAATTACCTAATTTACCTATATTGTGAGTAGGTAAACTCTGTAGATGCGAAGCGGAAGAATAAAATTAATCGAACAAAATATATGAAGTGTTTATTAGCCTCAATTAAAATTACACTTGAAAGTCCTTACCTAAACGGGGATGATATGTTATTAGATCCATGTTTCGAACTATTCATTCGTGGTAGCGTTGCCATTTTAGTAGGTAAAACAAGAATCCATTAAAATCACAGGCACTAAATATAACTACGCGATTAAAATAACATAACTGACTTCACTTTGAAACCTCGATGACTAGGTATATGAATATAAAATAAATTCACTCGCACTTCTCATCTTTGACGCGAATAATTAAATCTACTTATTATGTTATTGCGTATACCTATACCTAAATGATTTTCACGGCAGATAAAATTCTGTATCGCACATTAAATACCTATACTGAATACAATGTAAATAAATAATATGGGTAATGTTTTGATTGTGCGTGTTTTTACTGTCGACGAAAGAACTGGAGCAAAATATGTACTGACTCTGAGTAGTCGTAAGTCGGGCGAGAATCGGGGTCCATCGCCAGTCTCCGTATTCTACAGAGGAGATAGAACATTCACACATATAACGTTCAATGGGTAAAAGTGAGATAAAATAAGCGAGGGATACGAGGGGCGGAGGCGGATGTTGTCCGCGACACATTATAATCTTACAGAAATAGATCGAACAGGAGTGAGGTGCTCTCATTTTCAATTTGTATCATTTCCTCAACATCCAAGCAGAAAATATTATAACATCGCGCATTAAAATTTGTTCAACACTTTACTGAGTTTCAACGACGACGCATATTTTATCAATACACGAAATATAAATTAAAGATACTGAAAATCAAATCGATTCATACCTAGATAAGACAGAATTTTTTAAAAATGTAGGTAGGATGTAGGTATATTAGGTATTCGCTTCACCTGTATGTAGCGTAATCTTTGAACGTGATTTTGCACCCAATTTGAGACGTTTGATCAACTTGAAGCGCGCATAGCCCCGCTAGTAGTGTGGATCGCAAGCGATCACATTGTTAAGCAACGTCGGGCGCGACCGGTACTCGGATGGATGACCGCTAGTGGCAAATTTCATAACAGTCTTTATACCTGTTCGGAGGCCCTTTATCGGTTTGACAACGTCCGACACGGGTTGGCCACTAACCCGTATCTCCTCCGCCAATCCGCATTGAAGCAGCGTGGTGGAGTATGATCCAGGCCTTCCCCGGTTGTGGGGAGAGACCAGTGCCCAGCAGTGGGCCGTAAAAATGGTTGAAGGCAGATCAACTTGAAACTTTGAACATCTAACAAAGACTGACGAAAATACAATAATTTGATCTCTTGGAGGAGCGTGAAGGTGGCTGGTGGAACTCCTCAGCGGCTACTAGTAAACGCCTCTAGTTTGGGTTAATATGTTTAGTTTTTACGAATCCAAATCAATATAATGTATTGCAATTCGAACAAATACCTAATACAGAAAACAAATTTTCAGACAAAAAAGCAAATTTTAACACTTAAAAAGGAAATACTAAAAAAAGAATTTTTAAAAAAAGAGTAACTAAGTAGGTAAACTTTTAAATGTATCTGTAACATCTTTGTATACTCATATTTGTACAAATAAATACCTTTCTAAATCACTTGTAATTTACTAAAGTAACTGTCCCTTCTAGGTAGGTAGGTATTTCCTCTGTTATTTAGTCCTGAACTATTTCTGACATCTCTTCCTGGGCCAAGCCTCTCAATACTCTCTTTGGAAACTGTCTCCAGTGGTGATGTTCGCAAAAATATCTGTTCTATTAAATCTAAACCTATTAGTTGTAATGATGTTTTATCACTGAATGTTTCAACATTCAGGTTGTAGCCTTCAACATTCCTATTGCCAAAATTGCTAATACTCCTTAGCCTAAAAACTATAGACCAAAGCTATCAAGCCAATATTGGGTGTGGGCATAATTTTTGCATCCAAGTCTGCCTGCAGGCTATAGATTAAATTCGATCTTACCTGGTCTTACCTTAGGTAAACAAACCTGAAGTTGATGAATCTATTTTCTAGTCTATCAACACTCTATTTTTGAAGTTGGTTAAAACTAAGATTATTGCGTTAGATGGGCTTAAGTAGAATAAATTTGGGGTAGGTGATGGCTGAATTAAATGGGGGATGGTCACTTACAGTGAATGGTATAGTTTTTCTTTTAATACATATACCTACCTACCTATTACCTATTGATTTTATTTAAAGCCAACGTTTATCTTAAACAATGAAATTTTGAACAAATAAGATATATGTAATTGAACTTTAGTGTAACAGCTGAAAGTGCGAGGAATATAAGCGTTATAATTATTAATTCGCAGAAGCTGACTAAATGTAATAAAAAAATTGTCTTTGTTATCTAAGTTGTTATCAAGACTATGATAAGTTATTTATGAGAAAATGATGGTCAAGGAAGCTACTATAAAGGTGAGTGAGTGACTGTGATGTGACAGTGATTTAATTTCAGTCCTCTACTTAAGTCAACTATTTAGCAGAGTACAACATGCTTTAATTTTAAGACATAAAAATTTTACTTACAGTCCTTCAGCTTCCATTATGACAGACATATTACAGTGAAAATTATAATGAATAATACAATGAAGTAGGTACAAGAATAATAGCGAACTTTTCCTTCAAATTAGCTGAGCCCAAACGGGATTAACTGGAGTGATAAACTAGTACCGTTATTTACATTTGAAGTTATAAAAAAGTTATTCGTTTATTTATAATATTAATTGCAACATCTCTTTTCACGATTTATATTATAATAATACTTGACTTGATTAATATACAACTGTGTTAATAAGTTATTCACAAACAGAAAAGGAGAGAGAAAGAAACGTTTCGATTTCAAATTTGAAACCACAGACTAAGGCATAGATAATACACTTACACTGGTAGACTTAGGAGCACAGACTACGTAGAATGTACTACGCTAAGAAGAGATACTACGTACAGTACCCAAAAAAGCAACAAATAAATGGCAACAAAAGCTGGACCTCAAAGGTAAATGTGGTGGTCGTGGTGATTGTAAATAATAATGATGTATACTCTTTGTTCAATTAAAGATTTCATGTATCTCTTCTTAGTCTGTGAAACTACCTCTTCTTAGTCTATGTCTGTGGTTATGTTATGACATTGACATGACATTACATGACATACGATACGGTACGGTTAGAAATTGTGAATGTCAAGTCAATTACAACTACATACTACGATCAATGTGAATATTGTGAATAAATGAATGAAGTTTATTGAAGTGAATTAGTCATTTGTGATTTCTTTTTATTACCTACCATTTGATAGGAAATAAATTAAAATAATGGCGTTGGCCAGTAATATTCGTTCGTTGATGCAAAGGATAATTTTATCAGATGTTAAAGTGGCAGTTCGATTTTATTCTGATCAGCCAGAAGAAACTGATGAAGTCCCGGAAAAAGAAATTGATCCTGCCAAAGATAGAACTAAGATGATCCCTGTCGAGACTAGCATGAAGTATCTACAGAGTAAAGCCTATGAACAAACGTACGGCGAAAAACCAGTTTGGTTTCTTTATCGCCGTAACCACAAAGGCGGGTTTGCACCAAGAAAAACTAGGAAGTCATGTGTTCGGAATGGTATGATCTCTACTGGAAATCCCTGTCCGATTTGTCGCGATGAATATCTTGTATTAGATCACAGGAATCCTAAGTTACTTAATCAGTTTATATCACAGTACACTGGGCAGGTATAGTATTTTGATTATCCTTTTTTTAATAGGTACTTAAGTTAAAAAACAATGTAAGCTTAGCTTTATACTGTTTTTATGTATGTGTAGCAACACATAGTATTAATTTTATTGAAACTCTTAAATAATTTTAAAATGTCTGTACAGTTAAAATTAGCTCTTATTGCTTTTTTTCAGATATTAGATGCATTTAAGACTGGTCTGTGTCAGAAAAAACAGAAGGAGCTTCTGGTAGCCATAGAGAGAGCCTGGGACCATGGCTACCTCACATATGATGTACCATTCAGGGAATATGACTACTCCTTGTATAATAAGAACCCAAAAATGTAGTCATTTTTATGAACATTTATTATGAATAAACATAGCTTCGCTTAGAATATAAACATTTTAAAAAGCGTTTTGTTTTTACATATGAATATAATGTAAGTACAATATGGCACTGGTTAGAATATTATTATATCTATGGTAAAAAAAATTTACTATGACACATTACAATATTTAATTTCAACTGTTGTATATTGTACAGATTGATGTAGGTAGTTTTATAGAAACAAATTTAATTATGTTGTTTCTTAGCAAGCTATTTGATAAAGTAGATCCAAAAAAAATCATATGACTATTAGTATATTGACATGTTACTGTAGTATGTTGCAGATTTAGTACATCCTATAGCACATAGTACTCAGCTGTACTAATTATAGTAATTAATCACATTTAAATATGTTATAATGAAAACTATAAAGCTGTGTTCACTGCTATCAATAAGGAAGCATGCATAGCCCTACTGGTAGTGTACATTCCAAAAAAGAACTGAATTTTTAGTATCTAATATGAAACTTTAATGGTTGCAAACTACTTGCTTCTGATGACACTGTGTCACAGATTTTATTTAAATTAATAGTTCTTTTACATGACATTGAATGGTACCATTATAGAAGAAAACAAAGATGGAGTGATACAATCAAACAAAGAAAATTAACAATTTTCCGATTCCATCATAACATAAGCTATTTAAAATACTTATTAACTCAATGCTAAAATATTGTATAAAAATATATAATTTGTAAATTCTTAAAAAACAAAATAAGATTGACTTAGTTTTGATTAAATACATAATTTATTACTCATTACTATTGGCACCAAAAATTTTATAATGTTTATGGGTTAAAGATTTACGTAAATGTATCTAGTATCTTCGTCCTGTTTCGTTGAAGTAAAAGCTCCCTGATGAGAGCAGACTTTTCCCTCTCCAATACTGATATTCTTTCGTTTTTACGATTGACCTCCTAGGAAAAAAAAGATTAAAGTTTAGCTACATAGTTTTATATTATATAGTTGAATATGTGTACGTATTACCTACACATTATTCATGTTATTCATCGATAACAACTATATCACAGTTGTTATCGATAAATAACAGTCGTAAAACCTGCTACCAGGAGGCCCTTTTGACGGTTTGACAATATCCGACGGGTTGGCCACTAACCCGTTGCTCCACCAATCCACATAGGAGCAGCATGGTGGAGTATGTGGGGAGAGACCCATGCCCAGCTTGTTACCTACATCAGATATTTCTAAAAGTTTGTAGAAATAAAATTATTTAGGGTTTATGTTTTCATATTAAATTCCACTAAAACAAATATAAAATATTTATATACATAAAATGGCAAACGGCAAGTTATATAAAAAATCGTTTAATTGACTTAACGTATGGTATAGCGTTTGGCGTTTTATATTTATGTATTAAAGTGTTACATTTTGTCAGCTCATTAAAAATACCTATCTCAATTAGTGGGCATAGAAGTGACCATATCTTATTATTATGGTACCTGATAGGTTCAGTTCTATTTGGATTTTTAACAACAAGCTATTAAAACTGATAAATTTTTTACGTTTTTATGTGATTTATACATACATACGAACTAGACTATACTTTGTCTATATATTTTATTATCTTTTTCTTTATACGCTACCTCTGCAAGTAATCGATTCTGTGACCGCAGCACTGAAGCGTTCGGCGTCGCAGGTGTGTTTAGTAAAGTGGTAGGCAGCGCGAGGTTCATGTGCAGCGACAGCTGGCCGTGGCGCCAGCCAGCTGCGAGTGCGCCCAGTTGCCGGTTAAGCTCCAGCACTCTGGCACGCAGCAGCTCCAGTCGCTCTTGATGGGCTTCGTTCCATGGCTCCTGTTATGTAATTCACAAGGAAGATTTCAATAACACTTCATAAGTGGTAGGCTGGCTAACCATAGATATACACATAGTTATTGTGATTCAGAAAGATGCCGGACCAGCTCGCTTATGTCGTACATGATTCAATGCAGATTCTGGATCTACCAACCGGTGAAACTGTCGGATATATTTAAACGACCTACGACTGTGTCAGTAACCGAGACCGATTATTTTATTTGACCTATCACACAAAAAATCTCATTACATTTTGTAACTAGTGACCAGTGACCACCCATTCATCTTACGCCCGCGTCCAGGGTAGGTTAACGTATCTACTTTGTTATTTATCAGCCTTTGGAACTACTTCAATAAATGCACTTCAATTCAGATGTAACTTTTATATTGTGCTTACCACATACGCGCCCATTCTTCCAGCATAACGCATTTTTTCTTGAACTTCTTGAAGTTGTTTCAAGTACCACTCTCGAGCTTCCTCGACTGCTGTAAGGCCTTGAAGTAAAACATCTTTTTCTTGCTCTATTTGTTTCATTCTTTTGAGCAGATTATAGTCAATGCCATTGTGTAATGTATGACGTCGAGGTTCCCTACGACGAGAGATCTTTCGCAATTGCGTATGTGTTTCATTAGCTGATCGTCCGTCCCCCAAACCTCTATCTTGGTTTTCTATGGGACGTTGAATGACATCAAAATCTAATTTTGGTTCTTCTAAACCTCTGCCGTCTAGAGGACTATTTTCTGAGTTATAATTTACTTGGGCAGTTTCGTTTCGGTCTAACACTGGCTTTTCTAGCCGTGGCGGTTTTGGAGGACCATACATTCTATGGGAACTATCGTTTTTAGGTTTCATATTACCGACACCGTTATGAAATAATTCCGACAATTGATTATTGTCTTTGTCGTCTATTAATTGAGGCATACTGTGGGTCCGTTGTTGCGACGTACAACTACCACCTGTATTACGCGCCGCGTTCCAGTTTCTGTCACGACTTTGAGTAGGTTTTACATCTACTAAAGGAACTGATGATTTGTGATGAAGATGAGCATCTAATTGCGGTTGATTTACGTCTATATCTTCTTTATTTACTTTGATAGAAACACTTTGAACTTGATTACGTAAAAGACAAAGTTTAAGACCAGTGCAAAAACATTCAAATGTTAGTAAACCGTCGTGGGAGGCAACCTTCTGAAGACTTTCTATCACACCGCGAGGCAATCCCTTAGTACGATCGTCACGCCAACGGTTTTCGATATCAGTTAGTTTTACATACCCCGATTGCTTGTCATCCATAATATCAAATAAAGTCCGCATAGCTGATACAAATTGCTTGGGTAAGGAATCCATAACTGCTGTATTAACATTTAGTCTTGGGCCGCTATCACGTTCTGATGAATAATATTGCAGTAAGTAGGTATGTAGAGATCTTTGATCTTTTAACTTTATGTAGGTACCTACCTAAATCTGGTAATATCACTTAAAAAATTTAACAAGAGTTCAAACCGTCAATTCACATTTACACAAATATCATTTGTCCGTCAGTCGTAATATTTCTGGAGTGTTTCTGCATTAAAAATAAAACTTTGACCACATATTAAACGGTATGTGTCGACCGAGTGAACGTTCTAGTGGGATTGTTTTTGCGGAATATTACAGCACTCGAGTGTGAGCAGGAAAACCGGTCAGACGGCATTTTGGGTAGGTAGGTTACCTACCTACAGAGATGGCCAGATTTATTTTGTCAAAGACGAAGCCTGACAAATAGTAAGCCATGTACTACCTACCTACTTCGTTAGATTTATTATTAAGTATAAAGTTTTGTATTTTCTTCGTAATATCAAGTTGTATTAATAAGATAAAAGAATTAAACACCTTTAATCGTAAGGGTTCCCTGGAACTATGTTACATGTCTTACATGTTATTGTTCTTGGCATAGGGCATAATACCTATTTACCGGACATAGGGAAACTTTGCAGGAGGCTTTATGTTTGGCTGTAGGTAGCTATGTATATTTATATTTTTTATAGAGGGCAAATTTCTGATTTTTCGCTAGGTTCAAATCCTGTGATTTGCGCCGCCTGGATCAAACCTTGCTAGGTATCCTATACTGATAAGTATATAATAACAGTGTAATCGTATTTACTAAGATGTTGCAGGTAGTAGGTACACAACACCTATTACAACCTATTAGACTCTGTACACGCCGGGAATCGAACCCGAACCTCCGCTGGTGTGTCTACATCTGTGCCGGCTACGCTCGCAGCATTAGCTATACTGCTACCTGGCCCATCCGTTTCATGAGTCCGTTGACTCGCCTCAGACAAATTTAATATTTAGGAAGAAATTTGAACTAATGCTTGCAAATGTCACAGCGCGTACTTCCGAGAGTCTGTGGGCTTCACCGTTACACCTCGCTGCTAAGGAAGATAACGGTTAGGGGTGAATGTGTCACTGTTAGCGTCCATCCAACTTACCTCGCGCTAGATTCGCCATCGACGCCATCGTTCACGTGTACATTATCGGTCCACTACCTTACCTTCATGTCAAGGTTACCGCTATTGTTTGTTAGCAGACTTAGCGCTTAGCAGTGGATCATTTCATCCGGTGGCCGGAAGTTACACCAATGGTCGAGTGTCGACATAAACGCGGAAACGATATCGTTACCGACCGTGGACAAAAATTACAATTGCCACTTTTCCATACCTTGGAAGGTAAGGTAATTGTGTAAGTTATTGTGTGTATGGTAAGGTATTTGGAACGTATAATAATACGGTACGTCTTTACCTAGATCGTGCGAAGACGCTTTTAAACATAATATTTGTGTGTAAAGCTAGGTTTTTTAGTATGTCAATGCTTTTAAACTCATTAACTCAATAATCTAATCTACACGTTGAATTTACCTACATCATGGCTATATCGTTTAGATTTTATAATAATATTATTCCTCATTTACATATATTATTATAATTTTATTTACTATTATTCTCTTTGACTGAAGACATAGACTAACATCCTGAAGAGAATAGAGATAGCACCTAGTGATGTAGGTATTGTTGACACTTGCCAGTTCAGTCAGTCGTCAAACTTGTCTGTCAGGTTGTTTGTCAGACAGTCAGTTGACTCAGTTGTCACTTCACTTGTCAATCAGTCAGAGTCAAGTCAGCAGAGCGCCAGACAAATTCTTCAGTTTCTTGGACGGTATATACTTTTTATGTCGGATTATAAAATATTTGCATAACACATTGCTAAACTTTTACATCATTCCACACACAAATTGATCTTAAACATTTATTGATCATATGCGAAATATATAATGAATAAAACAGAAGAGAGTTTCCTAGAAAAGAGCGAAACAAATGGTGTTGCAAATCAAGAGTCGACTAGGAAAACTTGGGTGAAGTTTGATGATGAGGCTCCTCAAACAAATGTGTCTGAGGAAGAGGTTCCGTCGGGGACAACACCAACAGCAAGCACGTCTATCTCTGAACGAAAAGAGTTGCCAGCGATCTTGAAAACAGAATCCGTCCAAGTAAACGTAGATCGAGGAGATAAAAGTTTTGATCCTATAAATCAAGGGGCTTTGATGAAAAATGTGGAATTTATTAACGTGCGAACAAGATTCTGTGAGTAATTTTAGACATTAATTTATACACATTTCATTATAAACTTTGTACGAGCATTCCTATTCGTAGGTACAACACCTGTTGACAAAATTGCACTCGTATCGTAACTTGACACGTGATTTGAATGTTCAGTATATTCTATCTCTATATAATTTTGTGTAACTAGTTTCAATTTAACTTTTTTACTTTGAATTTCACTCTGAATTTTGTTGGTTTTTTATTATTTCTGGGATAAAAATAACACAATTTATTGATTGTCAGTCTAACAATTTCATAGTAGGTATCAGTAAAACATTAACATATTGTTTATTTTGAGAAACAGTCAATTAATATTTTTTTTAAATTTCTATCTACAGCAAATGGTGATATAATAGTCACACTTTTGCCTGTAAATACAAAATGGCCTTGGATTACTGCTGCTCAATTCCGTCCAGAACTTGTACCAGAAGAACTTATGGCCCAAGGGCTTACTGTAAGTCAAAATATTTTGTGTATCATGTCATACATTTAAGTAATGATATTTATTTTGTGCTTCTTTCAATTAGTTTTTAAACTGAATAGAAACTGTAATTTGGCTACGGTTTTAATTCTAAAGACTAGTTTTGGTTGTATACCATCTATTCATGTGACAATGTGACATAATAAAATGTCTTTTGGTATAGATAATGTTAATTTTAAAGAAGTTGGCATTACAAATATATTGCTAAGTGAGTGACCAGTAAGATTGAAAATTTTTACTGATGTTTGTTGGTAATATTACCTTGCTGATATTCACCTATTTATGTATTTCAGTTGACTGTTGAAGAATATGTTCATGCCATGGAATTACTTGTTAATGATGCACGTTTTACCCTATATAACATTTGCTACAAGCGAGTACTGGTCTGCTGGATAACTGTTGCCTTCCTGGTTCTACTTACTCTATTATTTTCTGGATTAACTGGACTTACATTATTTTCACTTGGAGTTTTATGGCTAATATTGAATGCCATGGCAATATTTTTATGTATGTGGGCAAAATTGAAGCTTTCCAAGGGATTGGAACAATGTCTCGCAAGTGTTAACAAGTTGTTAAATAAACACAAATTACTGCTAGCCTTAGATGACAGAGGCAAGATTTCCTGTCATAAAGTCAACCTGTGCTTTCTTTATTTTGATGCTGGCCCATGCATTGCTCACTTACAACAATTTATTGAGAGTGAAGAAGGTAAAACTATAATGCAAGGATGGGAAAGGAGGTTGGATGTGTCTGCACATGACATTGTCATCAGAGGAAGCCAATCAACCAGATTATCTAGAAAACAGGTACGCATTTTTATTATTCTATGTCATTTAAAACCATTGTTGTGTTTATGTGGCCACTGTACGTGAGTATATTAACTGTTCTTTTAAAAACTGTAGTCTAAGTACACAATATTCAGAAATTGGAAACACACAAAGCTAGGAAGAAAGTGAAAACTCTCATTATTTTGCTTTTTACAAGACTACATCACAATAAATATAAATAAATGTTAATGATAAATAAAAGGATCAATGATTTTAATATTAGGTATACGTAAAATTGGTGGTCTCAGAAATAATTATGGTTATCTCTCATCTTTAACATGTCAGAATTAAACTTGCATTGTAGGTGTTACTAGTATGTTTGAATGAAGCTCTTTCTTATCTTTCATCATATTTTCCTTAGCTTATCTAATTCTCAGAGCTCATTGCTCATGAACTAATTATATTTTAGAACAACTTGCCTTTTTATTAATCTTGTTAAATTATACTGTTTGGACACTTAGAGTAGGTAGGCTGCCATATTCCTGGTAGTCTATAATGGTGGAAAGTCCTATCTTATGCATACATGCAACCCTTTTAATGGTCTACTGCTGGGAAAGGGTGTCATCACAACTAAGGAACCTATCCTATACTTGACTTGTGTCTTATCAATAAAAAAACTGCCAAATCCTCTACTATGCAGATTGTAGGGTTGGCAGAACAAAAACAATTTTTAATTTCATACATAAGTACCCAATGCTGAATCTTTATAGATTAAAATGTATTTCATTGAAAAATTTATAATAACATCTTATGTTCCTCGTGTAGTAAAATAATGTTTAATATTTGTCACACAACCCATGAAAACCTTGAAATGATTTAGTGCTTTATGACTCACTAGTTTAGTTTGTAAATAATGTGGCTATGATAATGCATTTTGAGACAGCGGCTGAAATATTTTACCCATGAGTTTTGAGTGATATTATTGGTAAATGAATTGCTTCTGCATCTTATTTGTGAAAGTCAAAAATGCCACTTGAATGCCATATCCTTAACATTCTCTGTTTACGACCATTCTATTTACCTTCTATATTTTCTATCACCATCATAAACAAATATCATAAATAACAGAGGGGCAATCTTTGGTGATTTTAAAGGCAATAAAATAGTATGTAATCATAAATTTATAACAACCCTGTTTTAAATATAATTTTATAAAGTCATTACGCTTTTATGTATTTTATAAAATAGTTGCATTTACTATGTACCTTAATCTATTCTTCATTGTACTACAAAATTTTGCCTATGTTTCTGAGAAACTATAACGGTTCACATGAATAACTTAAGAAGGTTCAAATCCCTTATTTATTTGAAATTGGTTATAAAAATTACCAGTCTTCGTTGTGTCCACATCGTTTAATATTAAAGGAATATAGTTGTTTTTCAGAGGTTATAGGAGAATTAAATTAAACATTATATACATAAGAATTTTATTGCTTTATTAAAAATGTTCATTTTATGTATTGCATGTAAAAAAAAATGCATGTTTTGTAGTTGAGCTCATCCAACACTAAAGTGGTCTATTGTGGATCTTCCTCAAAGCATCTTAATTGTAATTTCATAATATTTGTATAGGCACTAATGCTACCATTAAAGAATTTGTATTGTATAGATTCTCTAAGCTTTCTGATGCTAGTTATGTAGTAGTATTAAATTTCATTTAAATATCATTTTGGAATGGCTCAATATGTTTTCCAATCAAAATTTTATTTTTTATTTTATTTTAAAAATATTTTTAGACTAAAATTAGATGAGCTCAGCTGTTATTACTAACTCTGTAGTTATTAACTATACACCTTGATGAACTTAGTCTAATGGTGTTTTGGTGTGAACCTGTAGTATTTCCTGGGTAAGCAAAGCGTAAATGTGCAGGATATGGCAGAGCAAGTGTACCTCCGCTATCTTCAGCGGTGGGGCAAAGACTTCTTGCGACGTCGTCTGGATTGGACGTTAGACGAGGAGAGCAGCAACCCCGCCGCGCCGCGCCATTTAGTGCACGCCCTCTGCCCTTGTCAATACGTTGAGGAGGTTTTGCGAAACAAGGAACCTAAAGACACCCGCGCTTGTTGTACGCCGTGCAACGACTGGCTCAGGCGGCGCGGGATTGACTGATTAAACTTCCTTTTTGGCAAGTTTCATATATTATCATATTTTAAAGGCATATTTAGGCATAAATAATATTCGCTACCGCTGTGGGTAGCATAACACAGCAGCAGTGTTCTGATCAATTGGAGGGAGTAAAGTTACTTCTCTCTTTTTTCCATTGTTCCGATAGAGATTTGTATAAACTTGCGCAGTTAGAGCAAAACTGTCATACCATACAGGTCAGTGACTAATTTCTAACGAGGAAATAAGAATGATTAGGCGGCCGATAAATTTTCAATGTTTCGGTAACTATAGCGTTTACAGTAGGTGTAGGCAAACCCACTCGGTTTTGGTTACTCACATCAGTAGCAAATATTTATTTCTGAATTGATGCAGTAATGGCTAACTCGTTCTTCGGAAACTTTGATGACAATTTTTCTTTGCAGGAGAGGGGTGCTCTACTATATTTACGTTACGCTGGTCGCTGGGGCGCATATGCGGTAAAGAACCGGTTAAATCTCAGCAGTACTGTTCCGGGTCGTCACGGCGAAAAGTATGTCTGTCCCTGTCAGTTCATAGAAGAGCACCTAAAAACTAAACCCCCCAGAGGTATTGCTAAATTCTTTGCATTACCCAATCAAAATGTGCAATTGTATTAATGTACATACTAGATATCACACTGCATAATTGTCCGTCCAAATCAAGTATTATTTTTATGAATAGATTTATTTCTTTACAAAAATATTTATAATGTATGTACAATGTATTATCATTTTTGTTTTGTATAATTATGACCAATAAGCCCCTCTTAGGCAGTTTCTCACTGAATTACTGTAACAAATTACTCCAACCATTTTTATTCTGATTATTCTTACATATTCATCGAACACTGCAAGTTGAACTGCTGATTTTACAGTGAAGAAGAAATCTATATTCAGTAATCTTACATCTAAAATAAAATATAACTAATCTCATACCGCACAAAATAAAGATATATACGAATATTTGATAGATGTTACTATAACTAAAATATTTTATTAGTGGCCATATACAATGTACGTACTGTGAATAACCTTACAACTTTTCTTGATTAGCTATAATGATGGAATATAATTATTGTTCTGATAGTTTAGAAACTATAAAAGATATAATTTTAATATAACAGTAATATATAACGTTAGTTTTCCTAGAATATTGAAAAATACACATTATTTTTTACAAAGATTAAGATGTCGTTCAGGACTTTGTTAGGACCATTTTACATATTATAAATGAAAATTAAATATTTTAGAATACAATAATTACACAAGATAAATATTTTAAGCGCAATATGATTTTTTTTTTATTGATATTTTCAATATAAAATAAAATAGCAGCAGTCTTCAGCAGTCTCTTAAATGGCATTATAACTTAAGTATTACTTTAGTTTATTCTTAATATACAAAGTGTATAGCTTCATATTTTTGATATTGTATAACTATTTACACACTGAAATATACCAATTCTCACTTTGTATGTTTAGATTCTTTTTGAGTTTAGTTAAGTTAAGTTATCTTTATTTAATAGAAAATAATGTTTATTTACCTATTTTCTATTTACTGCACATAAACATAATTTAACGTAACATTTTGTACGTACCTAATATTAATATGTCATAAAATGGTTATTGTTGAACTATCATAAATAAGGAAACTAGTCTCACTTAATATTGAAATATGTTATAATTCAAATATTGCATTCAATGATATTTATACCAGAACTACTTATATACTTAATGTTTAAACAAAAGGACCATTTAATATTTTAAGTATTTCTTTTTATAGGGTTAAATGTAAGCCAAAGCTCAAATTTATTTAGACTTGTTAGATCAGTTAATTTTTTCCAAAATCTTTCGTATATTATTTATATTATATGCTATATACATACAGGTAATAATTTAGTGGCTCCAGTAGCAACTATTTATTTGTAAGAAAATAATTTCAGTATGTTAATAATCTATTTTAATTTACAGTAGTAATTTAAGACATAATAACCTAAAAATGATGTAAATTATAATGTATCATAATGTCAAGAGTCTAGATTGAGCAAAAACATATATAAACATAATTTTGTTGATACAAGATATCACCATGTTAGGTACCCTGGTCTAATTACTTACTAGAATTGATTTGTTTTCTCACTGAAATTGGACTTTTTCCCAGCGTTACACCCCCTGTTAACATGTATGCCTATAGGTTATAACTTTTATCAAAATCTCTGCCCATGCGGCCACGGGACATGCATCATCTGTGCGCTAGAGACAACCGCGTGTACTGCGATATTTCGCGATAACCGCTTTTTCATAGATACACTAAGAGTACATCGACACTACAGTAATTCGTCAATATCATGCCTTCCTATAAGTAGGAGCGCTACAGGCACCGTCTTCCTCTAAGTTTTATTGTTCGCTAGTATAACATAAGTTACATAAGAGAGGTTTCCTTATTTTAAAATTACTAATAATAATATTGCAAGATTTTACATAATACAAAAGTGAACTATTGTATTAACGTACCTACGTAAATTTCTAATATATAATAATGTCTGCTGTCTAAATATAAAAATAAGGCAATATAAGACAGATTGTAAAAAAGAATCATTGATAGATTCGCAAATATATCATACTTTTAAATATTTAACTAATGTTTAAGATGTACTAATACATAATATGGGAATTGTGATTTGTTAAAACATTCCGTCCAATTTTAAGTACTTAATATTTAATCATTAAGATTATTTTAACCTTAAAACCTATTTATATGTAATCTTATTTTAAATATACACATTATTTTAAATTGTTGTTTAAATTGTAGGTATAGATCCCTTTCTCCATGTGCATTTTTTTTTACTTTATAGCAAAAATAATATTTGAAATTTACAGTGATTGTAAACAACTCTTTGGGAAGAGAAAACTTTATTTTCAACCTGCAGTGTATTAGGTAGGATAAATATTATTTATTATGTTAATGTACCAGTGAGATTTTATGTTAAGGTAAATAACTTATACTACGTAACCTAAATTTAAAAAATTAGGAGCTTGTCAGATATACAGATCTTTTATATAGAAAATGGGTCAGTGGACGGTTTAAAAGAAAATAGTTACGACTTACTACTGAATTTCGTTGGCGTGTAAATTCTTCTTACCTTGATGGTTGCGATGTAAATAGGTAATGGTTTAAAAACTACCCAATTATAATATTTATTAACTTTTTATTGCGTGCATACAACACAAGGACGAAGAAGCATTACAATAAGCAATTAATATAACCTACTATATTAAATTATGTAATATTATTATGGTATATTTCATCTGTCTACATATTTAATTTGCTCCTAAATTATGAAGAAGTTAAAATATCAACAAGATTTGTAGGTATTATGCCATAATCAAATTTGGCCAAAACCATTGTATGATAATGCAGTGACCTACCTACGTATTTTGAGATGAGCCAGCTTCCTTTGGTGCAGACATGTCAAAAACAAATTAATATTATTCGCAAAAAGATATACACATCACTTTCATATTTTATTTGTATATTGCTCAATCCATTTCACATTTTTTTAAAGAAAACATTTATTTCTAGCTTATCACAACCCTTTTTTGATGTTTTTGTTTTATTATCATTCATAATATTAATAATAAACCTAGCTGGCTTCTAGATGAATATCATAACTAGTGGTTACTAAGTGCGTCTGAATGATTTTAGTTCCTAACTTTATCAAATTTCAACAGTTTAATGGATTTTGCTTAGAAAGTTTATTGGCCTGTGGTAGAGTCAGGACTTATTTAATTTAATTTTGAATTTTTGCAAAAAATAAACAAAAGTGAAAATGAACTAATAGTTTATTTTAGATCAAAAACAAAAATAACAATAATATGTAATTACAAATTTATTGAACAAATCTTGCAAAAAAAATTAATATCACAGACTTACAAAAATAAAATACCCAAAATAAGGATACATAATTTACACTTTACCTGCGGTTATTTTTGGAATAACATGAATAATTTTATAATACTTGCCTTATATGGATGAATTATATTAATATTATATTTATAATTAATACTGAACTACGAAATAATCATAATCACAATGTAGGCGATAGCTTCCGCAGTAGAGTGGTGGCTTCTATAGACCTCTCTATACTAAAGAAGAAGCCGTCTGTTATTTCTCCCCCGGCACCACTCTACTTGCGGAAGCTATCCCCTACATTAAAGTGGAAATTAAATTTTATATTTATTGGTTGGTACGTTTCCTGAATTTGATAAAATGGTACAAATAAATTGATATATTAAAAAATTAGATGCACTCTTAACCAGAAAGTTTTGGAACCGTGCATAATAACTTTTTTTTTACGTACGGTACGAAATATACTTACACAAACACGTGTCATGGTAAATAATTCTATGATAATCGTGAATCAAATTTTGAAATTTAGGTGCTAAGTGTAGAATGTTAGAAGTAGTAATTTGAAATTTTTAATCAAAGATTTTTCAAAAATTTGCAGCTTTTTTTGTTTTTTCTTTACAAGGGGTCACTAGTTACTATACACAAGTAGGTAGGGCCTGGTATCTACAACAAACTACAATAATTTAAATATATTGTGGTAAGCCACAAAGGAAGGATAAGCCCAATCATCCAAACCATCGATCTCAGCTCCAATTTTAGAATTCAGAATAGAAAACTTTTCAGCGCTTTGCAGTAACTTAGTAAGGGACAGATAAACTTTCAGCTACCTTAATTATGTCAAATCGATCAATATATTGAATATTGGATATTATTATTTAAAAACGATATAGTAAACATAATTCGTATAACTCAGGTTGTTACATAAGAACCTGAGTTATAAGATAGAACTACATAATTCTATCTTTATTTATGTAATTTTTATAAATGAACCTACGTAGGTACTTATATTTTACCACAAATATTGTTCGATATTCATTAATAGTTAATGCTACATGATATGAAAAATAATATTTTGCATTGGCTACTACAGACAAGCATTTTGATTGTTCGTCTAGCTATCCATCATATTATAGGTATGTGTATCACAAATAAACTCCTATAATTAATGAAAAAAAAAAGTGTAAAATTTACATTCTTTAACTAGTGATGTATTATTTAATACTAAATGGTCATGATAAAATGAAGATCACAAATACGATTAATTATATCACAAAAAAATAATATAAGATTTAATACCTTGAGCAAAAAAAAAAGATATAAAAATATACAATACCTACAATATCATTAAACCATTTTTACTGTTTTACATAAGATCCTCGATGGAAATACTTTAATCTTTTCAGGTATCGTAAATATTAATAAAAAAACTAAAAACTCATGCCTATCTATTGAGGTAACAAATGAGAATCTTGTGTTGCAGCCTCAACGACTACTCGGCGACGTTGTCTTTACGAGACTTTTTCGGTGAGCCTTTATCTCCCGCCGAGAACAAGCCCTTAAACGAAACGCGTTGCTCCTTAACCTGGGACTCCTTGTCGACGCTCATGATGATGTGGTTGCGCTTAAGGTTCCTGTCGGTCTGGTCGTCTCTAATGTCAATGGAGGAAGCAAGGGACTCTAGAGAGGTGACGGTGGAGCGGTCCTGTATTTTAGTTCGCAGGGAGAGGTCGAGGTAGGGGCGCGGCTCGGAGACGGAGAGCGAGTGGTCGGAGCGATCGGAGGCGTCGCTGATGGGCGGCTGCGCGTCCAGCGCCGCCATCCGCATCAGCTCGCGCTGCGACTCTCGCGCCTCCATCAGGAATATGCTCTCCTGTTACCAGCATACATTTGTCACGAATTCAAAGCTCGTCGGGTGCGATACACAACCAAACTGTACTATATCTTAAATAAGGAGCTAATGAGCATGCAGACCATCTGACATTAAATGGTTACCAACAACGTTCAAACCCTATGGGTTAACGTTGTTGGTGTCTGGTGACTGGTGTCCATTTAACGACAGATACTGTTATAGACGATACGTAGGTGCGTAGCTTGTCCTAAAAACTAAGGCCCGTATTAATAAACTGAAGTTATGATTGAGATTCGGAAATTAGAAAACTAAAAACCCGCCTACATAAAAACATAAATATTGTAAAATCAACTAAACACTGAAATAAGATCAATAATTTATGACTGCAAACTTGAACAATATTTAATGGTTGAAAGACTTCCAATTTTGTTGATTTTACATTCAATATATATCTAAGATATTTATAGTTTAATAGTATTACCTTAACTTCCTTTGTTATGTATTGATCAAGTTTGTCATATATAACTGCATGCAGGCCCATCTCCTTAAGTTTCTTGATGGTATTCTTGTCGTTGTTATCGTCTCCCCAGCAAAATATAACAAGACCTGCATCCGTAGCCAATTTCACCTGACCCAAACAAAAAAGGAAAAATTAGGTACTAAAATAATACATAAATTATAAATATCTATAACAACGTTATACATGGTGCCAGAAGACACTCTGTTGACTGAAACCATAATAGTGTCGCAGTTAAACTTAGTAGAAATAATTTAGAAATGTATCTATACTGAAATGCCAGTAAAGCAGAATACCCAGAGGTGGTTTCAAAAAGAATGGCTAAAAATTTCCTATCCACTAAAGATCATAAATGACAATTTTTTTAAATATTATTTAATACTTCGCAGCGCTCGGGGATTTTCACATCAAATAAAAAGTTGTTTGATTGATTGTATTTTTTATAAATAACAACAAATATGTGTGATCTTATATATTATCTTGAGATTGTTGACGTCAATAAATTTTGTTTTATATAAAGTTCATCTATTTCCATTAAAATTAATTATGTTTGTTATTTATAGTAAAAATATATTATAGTTTGGTTAGCAATCACTTAAATTTTCCATCTCATCATTAATTTTTTATATATAACATGATTAATTTTTTTATTTCAAATCTCTTTTATGTGTACCTGTGTAGGATCGCGTAATAAGTCTTCAGTGTGCACGACAATGCCCAAAATGTCCGAGCTGATGGCGTTCTGGACAGCAGCAGGAATTGATAGGCATCTGGGATCTCGATATGGTTGATATTTATTTGTTATTCCCTGCAAACAAAGATTAAAAAATGTTTGTATACAAGAGTATGGCCATGATTCCAACATGATATATCACTAGGCTTAGTATGTATGGCGGTTGCAGCTGGTCAATGAAAAGATAGATGCACCTATATAATATCTTAACTGTGTTTAATACTTACAACAGTCAGGAACATGACTGGATATCTATTTTGCTTGTTGCGCACCATGGTGCAAATATCTGGATTGAAACAAGAAAATACAATGCGACGTTCCCCAGCGTGCTTTAAAACTACTTGTAATACCTGCCAAAATAAGGAATAGAATAAAAGTTAAAAGCTAGATTGAACCCAAAAATTATATTGCTTTGTGCAAAGTGACACATTAACAGTAAAAAAATATACATAATAATGTATTTTTCTATTTATTTTTTATATGTTGCAATAACTACATTCCTATCTTCAAAAAGTAAAAAATATTGCAGATAATTTTTCAACAAACAAGGTATAAAACATACTTTATCGACATATGTGTTCATATCAAATGGGTTGTTTAGTTCAAAAGTTCCATCATTTAGCTCCATAGTCCACTTCAGTTCAATATTGAATCCAACGTGGGAGTCAATAGCTTTCAAGGAATCCTCAAGAGTAGGAAATGGCTGATGCTCTTCTAAGTCTTCATCAAAAAACAATATCTCATGATTACGACCTTCAACTAAATGATATACCTGAAACCATGCCATAAATAACCAAATTTTAAACATAATTATGTTTCCACTAAAGACAGTAAGGTATTTATAATCATTACACCTGTTAACAAAGCTAACAAATTTTTAACAACTGTATATAAATCAAATAATAAATAATATAGGTAGATTTTCTTGCAGTTATTTCTGTTATCAAACATATTTTGTGATAATGATAATTAAAAGGAATAAGAGAGCACTATTGCAATGTGCATACAATCTATTAATTTTTTTACTATTTTGATATTTACAATGACAGTATAGGGCATATTAATTAAGTAAAAAATTTTTTTTTACTGCATTCTATGTTTTCACTACATATAATAGAGTACTTTTTCGATGGCTACTTTTTCGATTCAAGTCATGAAATTATTTTACTGCAGATGCTGCCATAATACAATGTCACATGTAATATCTACATAAAAATAAACAGAATGATTTCCATGTAAATAAATAAAATTATGTTGTTTCACGATTTTTCAATTGTTATTAAAGATTTTATTCTGATGCTAGTAGTGTAATATTAAATTTTTGTTATATCAGAAAAATAAATAACAATATAATTTTTACTTTAAGTATAATAACATAATATGTGTCTATTCTATTTAATCTAATTTCTATGTGATATTTTTTTTAATATTAATGGTTTCACAATATTGAGAGGTCAAATCACACACCCTCTTAAGCTAACCCTTGAGTGATGAATACCTTCAGTTTCTGTAGGTGTTCCAATGTTAGGTCTTTCACAGGCAATTCTAGCATCTCAGTAAAATCAACCTCCTTTTTCCTTTTCATTGATATACACACATGGAAATCATGATAGATAACAGGGATCATATCTTTACTTAGCTGCACATCAAATTCCAGCATATCTGCCCCACTTGCAGCTGCCTTCTTAAGGGAAGCTATAGTATTTTCACGAATAGCATTACCTCTGAAAAGGTTCATGGATTATGGGACACAAAAGCAATGTATCACATCCAAAATAATGCATAAACATTATTTTTTTTACAAGAGAAGATAAAATATAATAATTTCTGACCAGCAAATTTAAGACATGTATTTTTTTTAATGTTATCTATGTACTTAATGCCCATATACCTACTGTCATTTAAAAACATCAGTTCTATTAAAAAAAATCATCATCATTAATCAATTTAAAAAATTTGCAATTATTAAAATTTAAACACTGAAGCTGCAAAGATAAGAATAACATTACTGAAACTTACTCTTTTGTTTTGAAACTAGCACCTAGACCTCGGTGACCAACTTCAAGGCCTGTCCAGGAGGGATCCCAGTGCTTTGCATATGACACCTGCAT
This sequence comes from Noctuana lactifera, assembly GCA_018231305.1. NCBI lineage: Eukaryota > Metazoa > Arthropoda > Insecta > Lepidoptera > Hesperiidae > Noctuana > Noctuana lactifera. Next base: position 22,329 of record DWAV01000102.1, read on the forward strand.
GTCACAAAGATTACCTTGCATGGGGCACACAATCAGGTACTCAAAATTAACAGTGCCTAGAGGTCGGTGTTTCACATTACATGTGACTGGCAACTCTAATGAACCCTCTGAAGGCTTGAACATATTTGGCAAGATGTAAGTGTATCCCACATGACAAGGAGGATCTTCTATAGATGCACGAGTACTATAAGAATAGAAATCAACTAAATATGCCAAATTCCTCATATTAGGGACAAATACATTTATTAGCAACACATCATTAGGTCGGTACTCTCTTCCAAATTGTTCCTGAGGTTGCAGTTGGCAAATTGTGGTGTCATTATCAAGTGTAGCTACCTCCACATATACTCCATGGGGGACTTCAGCATCCATAGTGTCTGTGCTAAGAGATGAATCTTCAATATTAGGTTCAGTGCCAAAAGTTAGCTTGACTGGCGTCACTTTTATATTTATTAATCTACTGCCCAAGCGACTCTTTAGTTTTAACGGATTGTTTATAAATTTAAACTGAACTAATGTTTGTGATGTGAGCCATCCTTTGCTGATTCTCTGCTTGCCTTCATATTCCCCAAAAGTATCAGTGACAGGATGCAGCATGTTCTCTTTAATTACACGAGGGTGAATATTTGTTTCCCACCGACGAATGATGACGTCGTTAGTGTCTTCGTTAACGAGGCATATGGCGTAGCGATACAGAACGTCGCAGGTATTCGGTATAGTGATACGCTTACACCACAATCCACTGTCTTGATCGTGGTCGAGGGCAATCATTTTCGCACAGTCCCATTCGCCGAGCGCTGCGATGTTTCCAGACAAATAAATTTTTTCCTTGACATCGATGTGTGAGTGTGATACGGACACGCAGAACAGCCACTCTTGTACTGGAATTTCGGGCTCCTTAGTCACTTGTTTGTCAGACATTTTCCTTGGCATATATTTTTTTTGTTTTTTTCGGTCTTCGATAAAAAACCAACGTTGCATAATATAATCGAACGACCTTAATATCACAATATTACGTAGTAAAAACAATAGATGAAGTTCATGATTAATAATGTGATCCAATTTTTTACGTGGTATTATTGACAAAATAAACAAAAATCCACATGATAATCATAATAATAAAAAATAATACGAAAACATTTTTTTGTAAACCCGTCAAGCACAAAAAAAATTAGTAATAATTTTAATTAATTTTTATGTTGAATGAAATCTGAACAATCTGAATTATTGTATGTATTGACATTTGATTTGACATTGACTTGACTTGACAAGTCACATCCGAAGTTACCGTGAGCGTTAGTAGTTACCGTGAGCGTGACAATCATTGATAATACACTGTATAGTACATTCTATGTAGTCTGTGACTGTATGTGACAATTATGACAGTTTTGTCTGTTGACATTGACAACGTAGATTCAATTTTGTTTTTTTATTCCCAAGATGTTTCCCCGTTTTGTCATTGGCATTATATGCCGCCGCAGCATGTTGCCACAAACAAAAAAAAAAAATTAAAAAAAAATTCTTTTGACATTAGTGTTGCTAGCCACAACACATAACAGAAAAATTGACGTACGTACTTTTAAAAAAGAACACGTTACTTTTAACCCTAAAAGGCAGAATTGAGGGTGGCACAGCAAATGTTAGATTTGACGAAAAAAAAGGTTTCAACCATCGCACCCTATCTAAAGTTAAGTTATGATTGGTGTAGTTTTTCTACTTTAAAGTTCATTTTAAACGAATCATGGCGCGTCAATTATCGCGATCTTTGACCTATGCTTGTGTCATTATATTATATCATAGTAGGTAGTTATAGTTTTCGTATAATATCTATTATCTACGTAGTATGTGAAGAGAATACTTTGTACCCCTTTTAAGCATAATGGAGAAGTGTAAGATTGTTCATAGTTTATGTTTATATAGAGAAAACACATTAAGTTCAATTAAATAGTACTCTGAAATGGTTGCACAACATTCGCAAGTAGAACAGGTCACTGAATTTATTTCAGTTGAAGTTCAGAGTTAAATATGAAAAAATTGCAGGAGACACAGATTTTGCTAATAAAATTATATACCTAGTTATCTATATATATTTTATTTATATTAAATAGGTAATAATTTTAATGATTTGAGTAAAACGACATAGTTTAAAAAAATCGTGTTTATTTTAACGTTTTCATATCATCTTTACTTTTTTATAACAATATGCACTAAAAATAATATTTACATTTTTACAAACTTATATTTCTAGCAGTCTTTTGAACAACGTTTTAAATTTACATGTTAGATACTTATAAGCTATGTACAAATTTACATAAAAACTTAGAAAGCTAGTGCTAAACTAAAATGGGCAATTTACACCAGGATGTAAAAATGTACAATTGTCACCTTGTCGACAAGACCCTTTTCTCTGGAAATAGATACATACAGCTTTTCGCCCACCTCGTGGAAAGGCCCCCCCTCGTCCCCTTTGAGGACCCTCCCAATTGCCAGTAGCTTTCCCCCGCCAATGTCCACCTGCACCACGACCACGCATAGCTCCACGAAAACCTCCTGGTCCGGCAAAAACATCTGGACCTGGGGGTCCTGACATGTTATAATCCATTGGAAACATGTTTTGTTGCATATTGAAACCTTCAACAGGCCCCGGAAACATAGGATTTGGCGCCCCAAACATTTCTGGACCCATCATCATATTATCAGCAACCATCATTCCCGGTGGAATGGTTCCTGGAGGCATGGCTCCAGGCGGCATATTTGGAGCTGCCATTGGAGCCGGCATTCCGTTAGGTACCATATGTGGAGGCACAGCGTTTGGCCACTCTCCTGGCACCATTGGAGGTCCTTGAAAACCGGGCGGTACACCCGGAAATTGAGTTGCAGGGAAGTTATTAGGGAATTGTGGTATATTTGTAGGGAATATTGGCGGCACGTTTATGTTATTAGCAGAAGTTACGGGTGCATTTCCTTTCGGTTCTGGCCATGGCATGTTTCGGAAGTCGCTAATATTATCTTGATTTCCGGTGACATCATCCAAAGGTATAAGACATGGTTCAGAATAAACATGGGTTTCTAGATCAGGCTCGAAAGGTGAATCAGGTATCATTGATTTATGGAAGTACAATGGCTGTAATGTTCCTTTTTGACGTATAGCTTGTAGATCCCTCTCTTTACTATTCTTTCCATATTCCACTTTAATTTGACCTTCTGCATCTATTAAAATCAAAGGCCTCCAATTGGTTTTTTCTTCCATAACGTCATCATTAATTAAATTTCTAGCTTTTTGGAAAGCTTCCCGTTCATGTATTCTTTCCAAATGTTTCATGTCAGTAAAGGTTTTAGTCACATTTACACGTTCAGTTTCGTCAAGCTCGAAATATTGAATTTCTTCCAATTCTCCATCTGGTTTCCATTTTATACTTTTCTTTGGTCCCTTTTTCTTATGGTAGCATAAAACCCCTTTAAGTCCATTAACTGTTAAGGTTGGAGATTCCGTCGTATCCATGTCATCAGATGTTAGAGATATTTTTTTACTATTTTCTTTTGCATCTGGATTTTCTGAAGGGTCGTTTCGTTCAGTATCAGACGATTTTTCCTTATTTTCTTCAGTTTCTAATGTATCTTGGTAAAACCTTGGTGGTACTGATTTATTTTCAGTGTTTGGACTAGTTGGGGTTGGAGTATGAGGTGGAGAGCCATCGCTCAGTGCGTTGCCATCTTTAGATCCACTAGTCCGCCGTTTTCTCTTTTTAGGTTCCTTTTTGTTAGTCGCAGATGCATTAAGAGCGTCCATGAACATATCGCTTTCTTGTAACATCATAGCTGTAACAAGAAAAAATAAATTAATACACATATTTTATTATATATATCGATCATAAATTGGTATAGTTTAATAGAGTAGGTGCATATTGTAGGCAAAGAATATTAAATAATAAAGTGGTCATAAAGAAATCCAAAATGTATAAAAACGGGTTCCATATTTTAATAATCATTTAAATTAAAAAGCAACTTAAATAATGCATGTAACAATAATATTAAATTATTCAACGTTAATATTATTGTTACATGCTACAATTAAATATTATAATATGACGTTTGTCACGTTACATAATAAAATAATATTAATTAGGTAATGTCTTAAATGGTGGATGAATGATGTACATGTTTGTGGTTGCATAGGATGCACTATCGTACGTGTTTAAAATCATAAAACGTATAATATAATACCATAAAATACCTATGTATAAGATAAATCGCTTCAAACTTTTCATTACATAAATTTAAAAATTACCAGATTCCTTGGGTTTATGCTCTACTAAAGTTCAGACTATTTGTAAAAAAATAAAATAAATGATTTGAAGATCTCTGAAGTGCATTTGGACCTGCTAATAAATTTCACAGAGAACTTTTATATATACAAGTACCTGATTCTCCATAGTTAGGATTAGATTTCTCAATGATACTAAGCTCATAGAATGTTAACAGCACCTACTAGAGATCGATAGATCTAATGTTTTTGTAAATGAGCACCGAACGAGCATGCAGACCATCTGTCGTTAAGTGGCTATTCCATCTTATCGACTGGACACACAATCGTACGGTCATGGTCGCAAGGGTATGCGTTGCTACTACTCATGAGGACTAAGATAGTCGCCGCAAGTAGTGTCCGGCATCCACACCTCCCTGGGCGAAAGTAGGTAGGTACATGTTTATAACCGCCGATAAAACAAATCTCATATATAGGTTGACTTTATATAGAAATTAATAATTGATATTTTTAAATTATAAAAGCAACGAACATGCAAGACAAATAATGTTATGTGGTCAGTGCTGCCCATGGATACTCATCGTACCTGCAATAGTAGGTACATATTGAAAAAGTAGTCAGGCTAATACCGAGAACGATTCCAGGGGACCTATTGAAAATCGACCGATATTTTCATTTAATCTAAAAAATAATAATTTTAGTAAGTAACGACAGTTAAAAATAAAACAAAAAATTACTACGGTCTATTCATAGATGTAAGAAACAATGAAGGTTTGAATTGCTTACAAGCAATAGAAGCTATTGAATACATTGAGATTCATTCCGCGGGGCACCGCCTTTCGCAAAATATTGTTTAGTTGCACGGTAATAATGAAAAAAACGTCGAGATTTTCCGAACCACCACATTTTCCGGTACCTATTTAGTTAATCAATCGCAGTAATAATGAAAAAAACGTCGAGATTTTCCGAACCACCACATTTTCCGGTACCTATTTAGTTAATCAATCGCAGTTTATCATCAACACAAGGATGTAGGACATGGTCTACCATGCTGACTAATTTAGGTTGTGAACTTCACATGCCTTTCGAGAACGTTATGGAGAACTCTCAGACATGGGAGTTTTTCAACGATGTTTTCTTTCATCATAGAGCCAGTGATAACATTTACAATACGAACATATTAAAAATTATAGGTGCGTGCGGGGATCGAACCCAGACCCACCGGAATTTAACTACTAGGGCATCAATGCACACTCATTTAAAATATGAGCTATATTAGTTCGACATATCTTATAATATATATAAAATAACCTACATGGCTAAACGTGTGATGCGGTAAATACTTTTATTTTATTCGTATAACTGCGTATGAACTCAACATAAAGTCAAATGAAAATTTGCATATTATATTCATATGAAATTTGATTGCACTTAAGTAACGATGCTTTTAACACCAAAAAAACTTAGGTTCTAACGCCTTCAAAACTTAAATTTTTGTTATAGTATAGTAGGTACCTATTATCACACTCTTCCCCTATGTAGATTTTTTAAACGCGTACCTACCTACATATATATTTCAAAACTAGTACTTTTCTTGGATTCAAGAATAGGCACATCATTAAAATTATGAAATTATTTGTAATGCGTACATAGGCCGCGTATCTATTACTAATAATAATCTGCAGCTTTAATCAAAAATATCCTTATGCCTGGAAGCAAATTTACTTTAAGTCATATTTTAAGAAAAATAAGGTGGTGCCAGAAAGGTAAGTCATCATATTTGCACCTAAACGTTAGTTTTCGAAAAATTTGACCACCGTAAATTCTGCAAACCGTAAATGTTACACCCGCCCGTGTCCCAAGACTTGTCTATTGAACTGTAATAGATAAATATTAGAAAGTTTCATGAACACGTGTACTATGGCATTTAACACTAATAATAATTTTTTTTGTCCTAGTGTAACTACTGTACTGTGCGGAAAAGACGAATTTTAATAAGTACATCTACAAACGGCGCTTCCACTCTTCGTGTAATGTATTATACATTTTATAAAATCGCCCCGCCGCATTTATCTTTCGGAATGCACTAACCTCCATAACTATTGAATAGATTTTCGTACGGTTTTCACCAATGGACGGTTCATGAGTTTAGGTGTACAATTATGAATAGGAGTGAGCCGCCGTTTACTAATACATACATTATAATGAATTAAATAAAACTAATAGTTGTACC
>DWAV01000103.1:0-28823 GCA_018231305.1 Noctuana lactifera
CTCCCGCAGCCGTATGCAATCCTACTTCCTACTAATATTATAAACCACGCGGGCAAAGCCGCGGGTAACAGCTAGTAGTTTATAATTAATTGTACGCGAGTTTTTCTTCAAAACCGCCATCGCATTGGACACTTCTCTGTTGATGAGCCATATCCTCCATAGACGACCATGGCCAATTAACATCACTTTATAAATAAAATAAAACTAAACGGAATTTCATGTGATTTGTTTACGACCGATGCTTACGATGCAACGCTTCATCTTATAAATAGACAGTTCGTTCACCTTCCGAGCCGCAAAGATTTAGAACTATTCCAAAAGAAACTGAAATCTTGATTCTGAACTATAATGATGGAAATGTGCTTTTTTCATGCAGTGGCGCGTGAAGAAAATGGATGGACATTGCACGGACTGAAAGCTTTTATACCATCTTTATCAAACAATTAAAACAGGCAATTTAGTAGAAAGTGATCTTCGTTAGATATGCAAATACAGTCGTTTCCAAAGCGGCCTTTACTAAGGCTCTATTCTAATTAGAGAATACTAATTAATCTGATGTCCGATCGCTCCAACTAATTGGCACTTGTTCAGATACCTTTAAGCTTCTTTTGCTGTGATTCTTTTGGAGAATTATTTGGCGTATTTAAATTTTTAAATTGTGGTAGGTTGCTACTTCTTGTTCTGTTCTGCTACTTATTGGTTGCTAATTCGGATATTCCGAATTCTTCTTTAAATATATGTTATGCTAGAGTATCTCACAACCTCATATCAAGTATTTCCGGGACATTGATCAGCCTATTACTCTATCTGTTCCTTCAAACAATTCAGTTTCTAGATCCTCAGAATTTTTCTTCGATCTTTAGAAAGTCGGTCAGGCGATTTATCTGTCAGTTTGTCCCGATAAGCTCCCATTTTTAGGTATCAAGACGGTGCAGGAAAATCACAAATTTCAGTCTCGGAATTGAACCTAACATTTCTCCCCTATTCACGACTAGGTCATATAATTCGAATATAAGAGGGGGTCCGTTACCGATTCAAAATTTAATAGAGGTATCGTAATTCTAAGTCCAAGCCCCCATAGAAAATAACCTAGGTTCATGCTTAACATTACTTCTAAGAGAGATCATACTAAAATTAGATATTGAAAAAAACCTATCCAATCTACATAGCATGTTTTTTAACATAATTTCTAAATATAGTAGAAGATATATAGGAGAATTAGGTAGTCTAGGATAATCATAACAGTTATCAAACGCTGCAACGCATTTTAGAAGTAACAATCTTAGATGAGACTTTGTGGATAGATGTTAATGACTATAAGCTTCATAAGCCCCCTTACTATGCTTTTGTACTGGTTTACACTAACTAAACCATTTTTTCTGTTTTCAGGACAATCACATAACTCGTCCTACTCCCTCTACCACATAGGTAAAGTGCCTAGGTCTGTGATCCGTAACTTTGCTCAATATGGTAAACTTGATGAGCTGGTTGAGCGAGGTGAGGAGGACCCGAGGGTCTACGACCAGTTCTCGGCACCAGCAGTTGGCGCTGGTACTGGAGAGACAGAAAACATGGTTTTCGTTGATGGCGGGCATAGTTTGGTAAGTTCCAGAAACATAATTTTTTTTTTAATTTAAAATACAAAATAGGTACTTCATAGTTTGAAAAAAATTACCTTTGAGAAAAAGTAAATTTTTAAAACTCTCTGCCAGTCTACTTTTTAGATTAATAACTAATTACAGTATTATATCAATTTTTTTTAATATATTATGATGTATTTATGAGTACGGCCTCAAACGGCGATACAGAAACCACGGACAACTGCAGTGCATCGTGAAAGCGATAACTCATTCAATACCTGACCCAACGTAAAAATTTTTTTAAATTATTTTTCAGGTGTCGCTAGTGTGTCGCATGATACCATCGCCTGACTGGTTCATCGGCGTGGACAGTCTTGACCTGTGTATAGATGAATCTTGGGTAGATCAACTTACTTTAGACGTAAGTGAATCCATTTTTTATAATTATTGTAGGTACCTCAGAACAATAATAATTGTTCTATATAAGGAGCGCGAACAGCCGGTTGAGTCACTCGAAACTCTATGGAATATTCCATGGAATATTGAGGCAAAAATAACTTGTGGTATTATAACGTAACTCTACTGGAAACCCTACAGTCACTGCACTCCATGGACTCATACCTAGGACCCACTCTGGCAGTAGGTATATTAGATAATTTATCTACAAAATTACTTAGTAGTTTAACAAAAATTTACATATTCCAGCTGCAACCGCTAGACGCTGGCGCAGCAAGTGGTCTCACGTTCACAGCTCCTCGATGGGAGACCGTTCCCCCAGCGCCAGTGAACAAGCATGGGCCACGACAACCGAACCACCCCGCGGCCGGGTTTTATTACCCAAATATGAGAGAACTGCCGGCAATCGCTAAAGTTGAATTTAATAAGGTACGTCAAATAAATTCTTATTAAAAATCGTTATTTTAGAATAAGTTAATGTCCAAATAATGTCATACATAATTCCATAGCATTCTAACAGTGAATAAAAATAATGTGATTTGATTCAAATGTTCTTAACTCTGGTAGCTAAAAGATCATTCTAATCTCATCAAAATCAAACAGAAGTAATAAAATACTATGTAAGTACGTAACATAATTAAAATTATATCTAAATTATACATATTATTATAATACCTATAGGGAAATTACTGTTCACCAATTTTAAATTCCACTGAAACGGTTACAGGTTAGTTAGCCTGTGGTATTATGGTCTGTTGAATACGCTCGTAAATACGTACACAAAAGCATGTGCGTTTTTTCTAAACCGCAACCATAACTCCATTTAAATCTATTCTACACGCAGACCGCACGCGCGGCACCCGCTCTGCGTCCGCAGTATTTTAACGTGTCACGTTAAATCACAGTTCGCTTGAACGCTTCAATGGAGTTGAACCTAACGATTAGGATTTACCACACGGGACATTAAATTTGAATTAATGTCTTTTATTATATTTTATTCTATTTAAAAGATTATATTCGACAAATGCCATGCCTTTATGTCCATTTCTGTCATAATAATCCTTGTCCATACATGTAGGAATGGGCTTCGAAATAAGTTTCTAGGCATTGCTTAGAGACAAAATCAAAATTCAAATTATTTATGAATGGTGCCTTTATGCCAATTCCAGGTGAAGGAGTATTCCACAAAAGAAATCAACGACCTCGCCCGTGCTGAGTTGCTGACGTCTTTGAGAGAGAAAGACAAACGCAAAGGTTCTCCTAGAAGAAAAGTGAACATCGTTGACAACTATGAACTGTTGAAAGAACTGACTACAAAGAGCTACATGGATCAGCTGAAAGACTTGGAAGAAGACCCCGTTGGTACTCCAAAGCCTCATAATCCAGAAAACAATGTCATTGTTGTTACTCAGGCTCCTGTAACGTAAGTAGAATAAGATAGAAATATATTCAGTCATTCAGATAACCTAATAATAAATAGATAAAATCAATCAGGTCACGTCCCATACTCATAGCCAAACTCGTAGCGATCTATATCACTCACACAAAGAAAATTACACAGATACCAGACCTTACTTACACTTAGAGATGTTCTTTGACACCTTCATCTCTTTATCGGTAGAGACTAACTTCAACTTTCTTCAAAGTGGTTGAGCAAAAAATGTGACTTAACTTGCTAATGGAATATTAAAGTTTGCGTCTATAGACTGGATTTGTCCTAGATAGCGACAACATCACAATTCGCGTTCTAACTCGTTATAATTTTTTCCTTTGAGGTTGATGGCAATTTATGTCCTTATAAAACTTAAGTCTGTTACTAGCTGCAAACACCTATTTCGCTGAGTTTTAAAACTATAGAATATATTTTCCATTCACATGTAACTTATGATGGTTACATAATATGGGGACGTTGAGACTACAACCATCCATTATCACAATTGCTCTGTGATGGTAGTTTTGGCGAAAAAGTGAAATAAAACACACATCCATTTTTATATAAATACAGATAAAACCAGCATTTAATAATAAGTATACTAAAGCTGTAAGCTGAGTATACATTTGGACTCACGGTAAAAAAACTTCACTCAAATTAATCTCATTTTATTCCAAGAACCCCAAAACCCTTGACGCTTCTACGTACCTATCCTATCAGAAATTCGAAAGTCGATTCTCATTACTCGAGAATTGATAAAGATGCAAATAAAACTCTCATAAAAATAATCTTATATCAAAAATGACTAAATATTAGGAGCTCGATGCTTCATAACGTATCAAAATTACCATAAGACGCAAATAAAGAGTACTTTATGAGAGTATTCACGATCTCGACGTAGGAATTTCTAATTTAGAATCTTGGAGCTTTAGACGTAGGTTATACTCGTATCTTGATTTAATCTCTGAACGTGAATTCATAAAAGTTGCTAATGAAAAGAACTAACTTAAAGCGGAAAACTCATTCAAGTAAAATAATGGAATCGGGCACTTGAGTAATTTTTTCAAAGGATGTGTACTATAGGAGTGTGTGTTAAGTATTTGGTCTCAGAGTTCCTGAACGTTTCATAGGCATTTTTCTTTAGCTAGTAGCAATATTTAATTTTGTCTAGTTCCTAGACTTCTTTTACTGGCGGAAAGTCTTACGGACTTCTTCGGACACGGTTCATTCAAAAAAATTTAATTTTCTTTCAGTACAACAACAGTCAAAGAGTTCGACAGCGGTTTGAAGAGCATGGACGACGTGGTGCTAGCAGTGGCACGAGGTCGCAAAATGGGGCTCGGGAAGCACCTGCCGAGACACTTCAGGTCCAGGTTGCACCATGCTGTGAATAGGATTCAACGTAAGTTACCAAAGATACTGCTTCATGGCTGGGGCGGCTAATATGGCACCCGCCCAGGTCCTCGCCCTTACAGAGCCTCGACCTATGATCAGAATTAAAAAAAACATTTAAAAATCAATACACATAATATAGAAGTTAAGTATCTAAATGTACCCTATAATATAATATGTTGAACCTTTGAATGTATTTATTTATTTCAAACCGCCCTTAGTCTCGCAAGAGCTAGCTTGTTGGGGCAAGGACGAAAGAATTAAATTACTTGAGTGGACAGAAGTCATCGCTTAGCGGTGAATTATCTTTATTGGTTCCAACGGTGATAAATATGTTGCCAAACCTTTTTTGAAAGTTACAAATCGTGCTGCATTTAGCACAGAGACAGAGCAAAAGAGGCGGTTGCCAAGAATGTCAACAACACTGCACTCTGAACCACATATTCCCGCTGCCAACCTACGGCTCACACTCTCAGTAAGTCGGTTTGTAGACTGAGATAAGAAGGGCTCTTTGGACGTCATATTTAATAAAGCTAAATCGCTTTAAATACATTAAAGGAAGAGCAAATATAATAAAAAATAGATATTAATTTAATTCGAACTTGAAAATATTCACTTGAAAATTCGATTTCTTTGCCTTACAAAATAAATTGGTACATTAATTATGTCGTATTCCACCTGATACACAGCAATGGAAGTGCTCGTAGGTCCAACTGAACTGTTACTAGAAGATTAAAGTTAAAATTTATTCCAATGATATAGGCTTCGTTTGCTACTCGTTTAAGGTAAATATATAAGTAATAATAATGTTCTTTTCAGCTGATGACTGTTTGGTATCAGAATGGAGTGTGTGGTCTCCTTGCTCTGTGACCTGTGGCTTCGGTGATAAGTTTAGAAGCAGGCGCGTGGTCAGACAGAGACAGAAGAACGGCCGCGACTGTCCTGCTCTTACTGACAGGAAGCATTGCGGAAACGTCAACTCTTGCGCACATATAGATTATTTTGAGTGGTGATTTCGTTGTCATAATAATATATTTATATTGTGAATACAGTTTGAATAGTATGGTTTTTATTTATTTTTACTTTTAGCTTAGATACACTTTTTTAATTTAGTCGAATAACTAAAACTGCAGTTGTTTTGTCTTTCTTCTGTACTACAGGCGGTAGAATGATTAGGTAATTGGTTTCTCTGCGACTTCAGTAGTATCGGAATCAAAGAACAAACAAGGGACAATAAACTTAAGTGTTACTATACCTACCATCCTACAAACACTACTGACTTTGTTTTGGACATCGTAAAATGGCAACTTTATAGGGATCACTACACTTCGAACCTTATCGTAAATAAAATGACAACGTAAACAAGATCGCAAATAAAACTGGAATTCGCTTGTTGAATTATTCAATCAAGATTCATACGAATGTGGAACATATGGTCAGTTGACTAAACAGCCTATTTTGGCTATTTTTTGCCACAATTTTAGCTTATTTGTTAACATATACCTAAAGGTCTGTCACTAAGGCTCTATGGATCTCCCAAAGATCCACACACTGGACAGTGATACAATAGGTACGCCGCGATAATTGTAATTTTTGAAATTTTAAGCACACTTATACGTGCATTGTGCACATGAAACGCGGCGTACACGACACGTTTACCTAACACGGACGTGACACGGGACATTTGCTACATTTTCCACACGTACACCACAAATCAAGGTTCTCCTCAAATAGACTTTCCGTTTGTATTTTTAGTATACGCCTTCTATCCTTTATTATTTATTTTTTTTTGTAAATATCTATTACATCCTACTTAGTTATAATACTTAAATATGTCGACACGAAGAGTCAGCAAATATTGATGAGCAAGGATTGATGGTAGTGTCATATACCGTATACGGCTCTGAACGGTTTCTATCCGTACCGCGTCCGATATGTTGATCTTCCTAAGCCATGTACCTATATCTAAATCTATATCTATATTAATAATATAAAGCTGAAGAGTTTGTTTGTTTGAACGCGCTGATCTCTGGAACTACAAGTCGGATTTTTCACGCTAAGGGATGGAAGAAGAGTATATTTTGGGCTTAGAATCACAACAACTATTTGTCTTAGGTACCTGCTTGTTTTGTACGTTATGGCACGCAGTCTGAGTTCTCTCCAGAATCTCATAAATAACATAACACATAGCTTGGCCTCAAACTTACATAACATTCTTATTCCCCAATAAATAAAAAACAAAACTAAACAAAGGGAATGTATCGGCCATAAATCAACACGAAGATACAACACTCGATCACGAACCAGCTGTTGTAGATACCCACTGACGTATTCAGGATGAGAGCAAACCCTTTCAAGTGTTCCATTTTATATGTTCGTTCTATTAAATAAGTTTTTTTTATAAATGAAAAAATATTTAAATTTTTTGCACAACAGCAAAGTATTGGAAGGTTTCAAACCAGCGCTGCTTATGATTTCCATCCTGTGCATAAGGTGAATCGTTTCCGTTTGCCTCATTATATCAATAAGAAATTCAGACTAATGAAACAGTTTATCATGTTTAAGCATCTTTTTATTTATAGCTATATATGACAGGGAAAATAGCTTGCGGAAAAAAACTCTCGGCACTTTATAAAACGAAATATTACTATAATTTTCTTTTTCTTAGTAGCACCCTAAGTAGTATTAAATTACATATTTATGAAAGGTTTAGTATATAAACATAGCGGTGTAGTTCTATCGACCATCTTTAACATTAATATCCCTTAAAATTTTTGGTAACAGTCGAAACCTACGAAAAGAAAGTACCAGTTCAATCCAATAACTCTTTAAAATCCAAACAAATACCTAGGCCTAGTGTACATTAAAAGTGTATTCGAAGCGTATTTTTTTCGATCACACCCTGTGGGGGTAGTAAAATGTTACCACCCAATCGATGGCAGGACGAGCCTCATCTGTATTCTGCCCGCGATGTTCACAAAATCAAGGAGTATGTGATTCGATTTCTATATACTTTAGTATCTGCATGAAGTCGATCTTACGGGAAAATTATGCCGCGTTTCACTTATCCTCACTTATGTTACACGCACGATTTTGCAAGGACCTTTTTTCACGGATATGCGTAAAACAACAGTCATGCTTACTGATTCTAAAACTATCTCATGTATAGAAATTCACAATGTAACCTAAACATTAGCATCTGTAGAAGTTAAAAGCTATTAAGCCTGCCCAAATAGCATGCTGACAGATTTTTTAACCAGATTCCATCTGGTTAGAAATTAAGTATGTGAAAATCTGCTTAGAAAAATTTGCAGAAGACGAAACAAAAGCTAGCATAGTGACGTCGGCAAAATAGCGGATCACAGCGAGTACAGATAAATCATATTATTATTAAACTTCTAACCAAACAAAGTTTGTTACAGCATAACCTGTCTAGCTTACATTTTTATCGGCCACCTCAGGTTATCCCAAAAGTTGGCAATCTTTGTTTACGACTCTTGGTGAAATGTTTGATTCATGTTCATCGACTACATTAATCATTTCTCGTGTAACTTGTTTACCCGAAAATATGTTCGACTATGATGAAACACCGCAGAAAATATTTTGTGGTTTCTACTTAGCTGGCTTTTTTGATTCACTATCTTACTATCCAGACACTTTCGTGGTACACTGTTTTACGATTGGATACAAGTAAAAATCCTATAAAACAAAGGTATTGTGCAAATAAATACGACCACGACTACGAAAGTTGTTACTGTAAAATTTATTTGTTACGAAAATAAAGCGGGTCGTGTAACCGTTGCACAAAGATTCAAGTCCAGAGTTATTGACTCAACTGACCATGAATTTGGTTTCTTTTAAACACTGCGGAAGGTATAGAATTAGTTAATTTATAATATGTGATTATACTATGTATTAGTCAATTGAGATACTTTTAATGAATGTCAAAACGTAACACTATACTTTATACTTACTTAGAGAAAGATCCTTCTTCAACAAAGCGTTACAGTTAATTTCAATCTATAGTCTTAATTATATCTGAATAAGATTTGATATAAAATTTCGTCTGCAACAAATTGTTATACGCATCATTCAGTCGCCTGCACAAAATATGAACATTTGAGGACTAAAACGTCAGCTATTTCATTGAAATACGATATCCATTCGAATTCAGTTTGCCATTTGCATGGGAACCCTAGTTATGACAGCGCGTACATTTTACATCCCGGTCGAGTTCGTAAGACCTGACGCAGACTTTCTTATTGTTTCTCGATATCTGAATACCGGCTCCCACTCCAGATTCTCCGGTTCTCCGGTTATTTATTCGTGTAATAGACGAACTGATTCGGTTTATTGAAACTTTCGTGCGGTGTCCGTGAGAAGAAATAGATTGGGGGTCTTAGTGCGTAGTAAAACTTTGTCGGTGAGCCCAGGACCGCATTTCGAAGAGTCGATACAATTTATAGGAGAAAGGTACATATATACCTACGATTTCTAAACAATTCTTAGTTTAGTTTGTAGTCTAATAAAATTCAGCTCAGCGCGTAGAATAGGTATAAAATAAGAACACAAAAGGGCACAAACAAAGGACCTATTCATATGAATGTTCAGTGCGTCCGTCTGGAGAATCAATCACCAGTGTCGGGGAATCAATCACAGCAGAGCTACCTCTAATACACCGTGAAATAACTTTTGCATCATGCAGCGTATCAAACACATGATTACGCAAAATCTCTATTTTGTTTCTGTTACCAATCTCCGTCGAACAAAAGAAAAATCTGTTCTGCAATGGACAATTCAGGAGAATAATTTCAGTTTAGTAATAAAATCAAAGGAAGGAATTTATCTTAACTTTAGTGAAAATCGCTTTACAGTATCAATCAATCGTGTCATGGAATCAAGACCATTATAAATATGTTGTAGACTGTAATGGCAGTGGTAGTGTAAACTACATTTTTACAATACACTGGAAAATAAACTTAAAGAAACTATTTTAAAATAAGTATTCAAACAAGTTCAAATTAAATTAAACTATCAAATATGTCTGCATTTTGTACAATGTACAATGTACTTTACAAATTGCCAATTATACTCGTAAATCTGAATTAGTATTGTAATGTTTAAAAAATTCAACCATAGGTATAACTGTCATAATTATTATACCTACATACTCGATACACTTAACATACTAGTACTTGAACAATTCGTAAAAATATACTGAAAGTGCTTACACGTTATCCAGACAGCAGAATTACGATCAATTTCACTTGAGCAGTCTTGCATAAAATTGCATAATTGCATTATACGTCGTTTTATAATTGCATTCCGCCGTCGTAGACCCACATAAAATACAATTTGCCGGCACATTAAAAGAGAGGAATGCATCTCATTCTCAACATGTCTTGAAGACGTGACTAATGCTTCTTTACAATCGTAAAAGGCCATAGAGAAAATATAGAGAAGAGGCCTTCTAATGGGTACTTTTTCTTCTCACAAGAATTGTAGTAAATAAGATGAACAATGGAACTTCGTCCGCGACGAAACACGAACTAATTCTGAACACGTTCAATCCTGAACTTCTATCGTTAAATGTTAAACCTAACAAATTAATTTTCAAACGATAATAGGCTTTTAAAAAAACTAATACTCAAATATCTAGGGACCTAATTTGTATTTTAGGTGTTCACAATTCTATGACGGCTTCACAAAGGCTCGACCCTTGTGTACAAAGAACACAATAACTAATTTAAATGTACAGAGATTGAATACAAATCAACCTATAATGGACCCACGAGTAGTTCAAACAGAAATCTTGTTACGATGCAAATTCAATCGATTGTTGTCTCGAGAGCCTCTTTTTTGTAATTCCCAGTAAATTATCGGATATCCTTAATTTCGGGGCGGTAATTTATCATCGCTTTATCTTTTTTCTCCAAGTGACTCAAGCAATTTCCGATTCTGAGTAAGTATATTGCTTGAAAAACTTGTTTAGGTACAAAGTAGAAAAATAAGTAGAGGTTGCAGGACATCAAAATAATTGCTTATAAGCGTAGTATTGAACTTAACCTTGGCAAATAGTGCCCACATTACAATTTTTTTAGTTCTAACTACTATTTTTTATAACCCGCGTGACTGCTACGAGTACAACCATCAAAATTATTCGCATACATTTTTTACACACTCTCATAAACTTTTCTTCTGCATCGCACCCACAAATGGTCAAGTTTACCCTCGTATCTCGTAGCCATAAATTTCCAATACCATCGGCCGCCCCTAAAAAAGCATCCCAGTTATTTCTCCTTCAGATATTTTCCAATACCAGTAACTATCTCACGTAGGCAGAGCCTGACGTTTTTACAACCTGTGTTTATTCGGAACCAGTGAACACGTAGAGCGCCACAAGCTTTCCTACGTACACATTTCTTTTCCTATTTCTGTTTTATGGAAAACTAGGTTTTAGGCTATACTTATCCTTTATCCATGTAGGGTGTACGACCCGCGTGGTGTAGTGGTTATCACGCCAATCCACCATGAAGCCATGAAGGGTCCCGGGTTCGATCCCAGGCGGGGCAGAAATTTGAATGATGAATTTAGATTTCTGTTCTCGGTCTGAGTGTTTGTGTATTTGTGTTTGTATGTCTCCATGGCACCCACGACACAGGGAATCCTAGTGTGGGACTGTGAGTGTGAAGCGTTATTATTATTATTATAATTAGGGTCTGTCTACGAAACCTTAATTTATTGATTAAATCATTTAAAACATATCCTATCTGACCAACACGTGCTCTAAGGTAAATATTAAAAAATGTTTAAAGCGACACTCACAATAAACTGCTGTGGTGCTTTTAATATTTATAATGCCGACTAACGTATTGGCCGAAGTTGGTCACCATTTGAATATAGACTACCTGTAAACCCTCCTCCCCCCACCTGTAAACCCCCACTAAAGATAGTAGAACAAATTGCTGCCGGGAATTTTTCCGATTTCAGGCCCTGTTTTGACTAACCCGACTGAGCTTATATAAATGCACACAATCATTAACAACAATTGGTCAATGGAGGCATTGAGTTGACTCATAACATTGTAATAAAACTAAAACAACAAAACAGGGATCAAAATGGGAAGCTCGAATGGGTTAAAGTAGCATTCGGTTACGCTAGTATGTCCCGCATTCTAACCCTCCACGGCCGGTCAGACCTCACTCACTGCCGTGGCCGAGGCTAATGCTAAACGAATTAATCTCCCCCGTGGGATGAACCTCGTATTACCAAACGTCTATCATATATTATACAATAACCTAACTTTTCAGTATGAAACACTACACATGTGTTTCAAGGCACATGAGTGTGGGGCTATGAGTGTGAGGGCTTAAGACTGCGCACGGTATAATTCCCTACACAAAACCCAAAAATAAAAGAAGGTAGAGTATTTTCTAATGGCGTAGATAGAGTATAGAGATCCTGTATTTACTTGAATTCCACAACAAAATTGATTCTGATTCTGATATTTTCCAAAAGGGGCGGGAAGTCTCGGAGGGAAATAAATGATGGCTCTATCAACTTTAGACGCGGTTACAGATAATTCTTGGTTACACGATTCTGGGGTGAGTAAATGTTATATTAGTAGTAGAAAATGATATTTACCTATCAAAATTAGGTGTTAAAGTATATTTTTATAACGGGTATATTATTATACTATTTATAAAAATGCCTGACGGCAGATGCGACCCATTTCTTCTATTCTTTATTCGCTTACATATTACTTCGAGAATATTCGCTGAAGGCGCAAAAGATGGCCGATAAAGAAACAATTTGTATTCAATAAGGCCCGTAGTGCACGAGAAATAACTTGGTTCGAAATATGGAGCTGTTGCCAAAAAGAAATATTCGTTGCCGATTTGGACCCTGCCTACTCGCAGTAAAATTTGCTTTCGATAATAAATACCTAACATAAAACCTAGGCAGACTGCGTAAAACTAATGTACCTAAGTAATAACACAAAAAGTTTTATATTCATTACGTAGGCATTCCTCTTTTTATTATAGTCATAATTTCATGCAAAGTAATTATGAACATAATAATATAGTATAAGGAAACACGAAAAATAAATTCTGCTTTACAAACATAAACTTTAATAATACCAAAGCAAAGCATAATAATAATGTTTTAAACATTTTTCTCTTTTTATAGTTAATACGAGTATAATTATATAGAATTTTTAAACAAAAACATTTTACATACAATTACATAATACCTATATAATTTATTGCACGAGTTATAATTTCATACATGATTAGTCATAAATGATATTTCTAAGAAAAGGAGGTAGTTGTGGAGGTAGAAAATCTAAAAAATCCTGATTAGATGTCACGGTTTTCTTCGCCTCAACTCCACAAGGCCTTTTTTTGGGTTTCGCCTGAACTTTTGGTAATAAATGTTTCTCCTGCGCTTTGTTACACAAACCAGATATTTCAAGTAATTCATTAGAAACAGCCTCATACCTATCCTTATGATAAGGACAGATTGATTGTACCTCACAGTAATAGTTTTCCTGGAATTGATCGTGTTTGTCTGGCCCTGGTCGAGATTCGCATGGCTTAATTACGATATGCGGTGACTTATTATATAATTTAATGCTTTGTTTATCACATTCTCTTGAGCACTTACCATTTTCACAACATTTATTGCTGCCATTCATACTATTCCAAATATATGAGTTTCTAATCTCGTCTTTTTTGCTATTTAACCTTTCACATACACATTTAGATGCGTCGCATAAACTGCTGTCGGGATATGTGTTACAATTTGTTGCGATTTCCTTGTCTTCTGGGTTTTCTATTTTACTAATGTACGGAGAAGAATTTTCTTTTTTAGAACTATCACTCGTGTTCACAGCTACGTTATTGGATATTTGCTTCAAAGCGCTCTCGTCTAAAATAATATATATACTTCCAGATTTTGTGATCTTTATTGATCCTAAATCACCATTGTTATGTGTATTTTCATTTAAAATAATAGTGATTTCTCCTGATTTCGATCTTTTTATCGGAATTACTCCTTTGGATGATTTATCTATGTATGTTATTAATTTATTAATGAAAGATTTTTTTGATTCTTTATCTAGAACTACAGCGTACTGGCCTGATCTAGTTTTTTTCAAGGTTGTTGACGATTTGTCTAAAATACTTTGGCTACTATGTACCATATTTCTAGCTGTCTCGTATAAATAGGAGTCACTGGTAGATTTAGTCATAGTAACAGTTTTATTTGTACGTGTGTTTTGTGAGTTATTCTTAGGCAAGTTTATCCTTGAACAAGGTAATTTTCTTAGCAACTTGTCAAGTGCCTTAGCAGACATTACTGATCCAGATCCATGAGATTTAATTTTCTGTGCTATGTCTCCCTTCTTATTTTGTACTGAGTCCGACACAATTATCTTTAATAATCCTGAATGAGATTTCACGAGCAAAGCTTTTTTACTGCCAGATCTAACATGATTATTCTTTTCAAAATCAAATATGATACCAGATGGAGTATTAATAATTTCAAAATAACTTTCATTTTCTTCTCCTATTTGATGTTTTATTGCTTTTTTATAACATTTTTCAAACTCTTTTTCGAATATGATATCAAAATTACCGGATGGAGTTTCCTGTATAAGAGCAGGTGGTTCTGATATACTGCTATCAAGGCCCTTTATTTTAATCTTGTTAAGTTTTTCTGTTTCTGGCACATTCGGTAACGATTTATCTTTTTCGAATCTTGATTTCTTTTCGTGAATCAGAAATCCGTTTGAAATTGTTCTCGTTGCAATGGTATTAGAAATAGGTAAATCTTCATTAAAAAAAATATTTAAAATACCAGATTGAGTCATATATAATGAAACTGAATATTCTATTCTATCATCATTTAGAATTCCAGGATTTTTAATGTAGATAGCCAAATCTTCAGAAGATATCTGAGTAAGAGGGGCTTGTTCAGTTTTAATGCTCTTGTCGTTATATTTAACCCTAACGTCTATATATTTCTGGCCGTTGTTATAATACTTTTGTAATAAATCTATAGTATTAAATTTTGTATCCGCTTTAAAAACTCTATCTTTTTCGTCTTCACAATTTTGCATTAAAATGTTTCTAATGGTACCTTCTTCGTATATTTTATCGTTTTTATTGTATCGCAGATTGTAGTTTTTAGGAAAACTGGAACCAGTATCATTAACTTCTTGATCTATATGAGGGTTAAAACTTGAGTTTATTTTCTCCTTTATTTTTAATATATCAATAATATTATTATCCACTTCTATGATCATATTACCCGAAGGTGACCTCTTTATTATCATATTATCATCATTATCAGCGATTGAATTAAGACCCATAGAAAAGTGGCCAGATTTTGTCTGTTTTAAGGATACAAAGTAGTTAGGATCTTGTTTAGTAATATTTTCGATTAAATCTATTATTTTTTCATTTATTTCTACCTTTGGCAGTTTTGATTGATTAGATTCTTTGTTTTTTAATAGTTTTGACCCATTTTTAATTGGTTCTTCTGTGCTTTCTATGGCATTTTTGATAAGGAGCGGTTTAAATTGTTCTTTAATTAAATCGTCTTTTATTTTACTGTCCACTATTATTTCTTTTTTTGGACTCAGTTCATTGCTAGCTGTTTCTTGGAAAATCTTAGAATATTTTCCCCTATTTATATTTGTACGGTTTTCAGCATTTTCTGGGCTAATCATGTAAAACTCATCCTTTTTTAGTTTGTTAAATAACATATCACAAGTTTTTGCGTTACACTGTCCTTTGACGACTTTTAATTGTTTTGTATCTGAAAGGCAATGCAGATCAATCGTATGTTAATAGTGCTAAATTATTCGAAAACATTAAAACTGAAGAAAGATAACTGAAGAAGATAACAAAATTATATAATATGGAAGTGCAAAAGAAATTAAAGCAAGTCCCTACTTCAATAATAAAAATAATATAACAAACAATTTAAATACAAAGTTTTCTCATAATTATGATAGCAGCCATTTAAAAGTATCAATAATCTTTACTAAGTGTTACATACCTATCTCTTCATTTACCCTCACTTGTTAAAATTCATAATAAATTAACTTTTTTTCGAATAATGACTATAATCAATATTTCTGTATATGCTATCTACATCAAGTAAACAGCTATTACTGTTACTTTTTTCGATATTTATAAGGTCATTGCCATCCAAAGTCACAGATTTTATTTCTAATTCGTTATTTAATATCTTACTTTCACTTGTTACTTTCTTGAGAGATTTATTTAATATATCATTTATGAGAGTTTCTACAGTAATCCATTCTTTAGAAGAATCTTTTATATGATCATCATTAAATACGATTATATCTTTTATTAATTTCTGAGCTTCATTACAAATATTTTTTCGAAGTAATGAGTAGCACGACTCTAACAAGGAATTGTCATCTACTATAGGCATAAATTCCTTATTACTTATTCTAATACCGCTGGATAGAAAATCATTTATAGTAACCAAATTTATAGATGATTGAACTGTAGTATCTTCATCAGTTTCAGGATACGAGTCGAATAACTCAAGGTCTACCTTAATACTTTTATTTCTAACGTTATGTTTTATGCGGTAACCTATTTCTTTCTCACACATATCCACATAATTGTTTTGAAAAAATCTTCTACAACCATTTGTCACTTGGTCACTTTTTGTTGTAATCTTATCATCGCAGCAATTAGAATCGAATAAATTACTTTCGTTTATAGATGCAATCGAATTATAATAAGTTCTTAAGGGTGTATCCATACAAACAAAATTATCTTTATTTTTCCTTCCACCCTTTTCGCCACTATGTTTGTATTCGATTGTTGATACCTAAGTTAAAAAATTTATATCATTTGTATAGGCTTGCATTACTGCATTTAATATACATGGCGGTTGAACTTAATATTTTGTTTAAAGAAAAACCACCATGCTTCAAATAAATTTATTGACATCCAAATAATTAAATTCAAGTCAAACATGTAAAGTAGCAATTTATCCTTTAAACCGTAAAGCCGCATTTCATCAATGTAAGTTCAAAGAGTCGTTGCTGATCATAGTGTAACTTACTTTTTCAATAGGTGTTACTTCGAAATACTTTCCCATTACTTCCTCAATAATTTTTTCTCTAGGGTGACTCCTGACATCTAAAATAACGAACATCTATGTCAAACTTTGGAATCACAGCGTTTTATTGAATCTTGTATTTTGCACTTCCATATTAATCCTATACTTTATATTTTTCCATAAAACATACCTTCATTACAGATGCAGGACTTGTTGGATGAAGATCCACATTTGCATGTAGCCTGAAATAATGTATATAATTTATTCATGAGCTAAACAGTAATAACAAACATTATAGTTTGTGTCTAATACACCAAAAGCCATACAAAAATTTACCTGGTTATCTAAAATATTTGGCACATACGGCACTGCCGTAACGTAGCTTTTAGAGCTAGACATTGCATTTAGAGCTTCAGGTCCTAGGACACATTGAGCCGCTCTCATATTCTTGAATTGACAAGTAGGGCCTTGGCATGGGTCGGGCCTCCAAGCTGCAACATCAGTACCAACGGCACTTGGTACGGCATGCATCGCACAATCAGGACCGCAAGCCGCTGACTCCTTGTAAGGACAGGCTTTTACTTCTCCCTGTAACGAGTTATGTTATTGTTAATACTTGTAACAAAAATTGCTTCTAAAAATACGTGTCAATGTCAATGGACAGCCTATGCATTGTAGTCTAATAAAAGTATTATGAGAACTTTTCAAACATTTTCAGTTAATTCTGTTACTAATAAACATTTTCGATCTTTTAGGTCCTTGAAGTTTAGGCTCTTCCAAACGCTTCAGAGTAAAACTTGCTAAAATTTAAATGTATCATTTTGTAATTACGAGTAGAATGTAAATTTTTCCTTCTTACCACATCTTCTTTATCTGGAGGGGGACAAGGACTTGGATCTTCTGGTGGTGGTGGTGCTTTTTTGGTACAAATACATGCCTTGGGACCCTTCGGACAGTTGCATTCACTCGCGCCACCCCAGCGTCGACAAGGATCCTAATTGAAAAATATTAAATAAGTTAAAAATATAAACTATATTTAAATAAATAAATTTATTGAAAATTAAGGACATATTTATTCAATATAAATAAAATAATTCAATATTTATTAGTGAAACAAAGAATGTCAAGAAATCTTACCTTTTTAGCTGCTGTTCCTTTGTCAGCTTTAGGCGGACGAACAGCTTTAACTTGTTTTAAGCACAGCATCAGCTGTTTGTATGTTTCGGAATCAAGCTGTAAATAAAATCGCTATAATTTTGAATTTTACTATTACGTTAAATTATATTTTAAAGTAAATCTAAATCGGCTTACCTCACATCTAGTTTTAACAGCACCACCTACAATAGTTAAATTTAAATTTTTCTTTACTGTCGTTAATATGAAGTCTTGTAGAATCTGCCTCGTTTCCTGGTCTAATTTACCATTTCTACTTCGCTTCAAGCAGTTCAGTACGGCTTCTGCTACAGCTTTGCCGGGACCAGTTTTGATTTGTCTTTCGAGTACAGTATACATATTTTCAAATACATTATCCAGAAACTTGTGTTTCACGCTCATACATACGCAGTCCATCGTATGATCAGGACTACAATGATCTTCTTTATACAAGCATTCTCTCTCTTGAAGACATCGTGGGCAATCTGTACAAAACTTTCGAATATCTATTGTATCAGTACACTCGTGACATCTAGCACATTTCACTTTATAATTTGCTATTTCATTATCAATTATTTTAATTTCATCCTCAATCGACTGCTTTTTAGCTTGGCATCTGTCTTTACATTGGTCATAAGTCTGTGATAAAAGTTCCAATTCATCCATCAATGTTTCTTTCTAACAAAACAGAAAATGAACAGATTTATATCTAAGGATTAAAATTGAATATTCTTATTTTAGAATTCCAAAAATGAAAAATCTTTACACACCTCTGTTTTCATATCTTCGTTTTCTATTTTCTTTTGTATTAGTATACGACTTAGGTTTAGTAAATCCGCTCTGGCTTCTTTTATGTATTGATTACCTTCAGATTCTTTTTCTTCTTTGTAAGTCTTTTCAGCTCTAATCATTGCATCTTTTCGCGATATGTCTCCTGATATTTTTTTTATTTTATCCTTCAAATATTTTAAAAATACTTTATGACTTCTTTTTTATATAGGTACTTTTTTAATAAATAAAGTTTTAAAATGTACTTACATCTGCAGCATGTTTCTTTGTGGTTAAAGATTTCTTTACTGCTTCAACTTCTTTTTTATTATTTTCAATTCTCTTCTTATAACTTGATATATCCATGTTCATACACTTAAGGTCATTTTGTTTTTGGTGTAGTTTCTCGAAAATTTCTTGATGGCATGTGTTAATGTTTTCTAATTGAAGTTCTAAATCTTTCTTATTTTTGCGCCATCTATTTGAGTTTGCCTCAGCCTCCTTAAGCTAAAATTTGAAATCTATTCTTATTAATTTGAGAGACCCTTGCACAGCAGTGGGGCAGTGATGGATTGATGATATGGATAAAATTAATACTCTTGGGAAATTTTGATTATAATATTATTCCCAACTACGCAAAATGATAATAAATAATATTAAACTTTTACAAGTACATTAAATAGAAGGTCTTAGATCTTACTTGAAGTATTATGTCAATATAAAAAAAAACATTTGCCTGCTTTATCAACTCCTGCTGTCTTCCCTGTGACTCCAAAATTTTCTTCTTATACGCATCTTCCATACAAGACCACATACAGTCTGCCTGTTTCAATAGCTGTAGGCCCTCTTTTTCTCTGTGTTCTAAATGCTGAATTTGATCTTCTAACTTCTTTTGTGCACCCATTAAATCACCAATCATTCCTTGACACTTACGATCAAACGACGCCGCCTATAAAAGAATATTTTAGAAATTAAATTTGACGACACTTTACTTATCTCATGTGTTTCAATTACATACCTCCTTCAAGTTGCAAAGTACTTTGCTGAGCGGAAGAACATCAGAGCTTCCTTGGCTCGGAGATACTGATCTGGATGCACAACATTTTGACTTCGGAGCTGGCTCTGGATCTTTGTGGCAGCAGACACTAAAATGAACCCATAACTAACTTCTCTTCGATAAACTTCTACGTAGAGCTGACCATAGACTTAAATAGCGCTTGCTTTTGACTGCCAAATGACCAAGACACAATGTAAAATCTATTAAGTTACTGCCAACATTTTCAAGATAAACAAAAGTAAGGCTCACTTCTTAATTTTACTTCCCATATCTGGCTTCTTTTTCTCATCGTCCTTCTTCAAGCAGTTGTGAGCTGCCATGTAGCAGGAGAACCTCTGAGGTGGGAACATGGTGCTATTGCTTTTTACGCCCATACGCTGTTGGATCGCTTTCTGGGGCAGAAAATAATAGAAGTTAGTAAAAATACGAAAAAAATAATCGATGTGTACCAACCCTCCTGTTTGCTTTGCCGTAGTTGGGGAAAATTTACAAAGTAAGCTTCGAAAGCTTAATAATAATCGTACTAATCAATAGGTTCCTAATTAGTTCTGTTATTAAATAATTATTTAAAGAATATTAATGTGAAAATTAGTTACAATTTGGTAAACGGCGGCGGTATGGTACAGATTGCAAAGAAAGGTTTCCTACTCTACTACCTACCGATAAAAAGATTGCAGCCTGCAACAGGTATTATGTTTGGATAACAACGAAGACTGTATTATTTTCCAGAAGATTTTAAAAGTCAAATTAGATACCGTCAAGTTACAATCAGGATCTTCTTTTAGGATTTTCCAAAATTCACACATCAGCCGTACGCCAGGGTCGTTGCAACAGGCTTCGCAGTTTTCATCAGTCAAATCGATGTGTGACACCGAGTTTAATTCCTTCACCAGTTCATCTAGAGCTTTGTAGCGACGGTATAGGCAATCAGGCACTTCTTGCATACTGAAACGACTGTAGATTTTATTTATAGAAACGCAGTTCGTAATAATACTAACTGACTGAATATTCATTGGCGTAGGTTTATTTATTTTCCAGGGATGGACTAGAGCGGGCTTCACCCTTGAGACATGATGCTTCTTTCAACTTTTGTATCGGTAACAGAGAATCGTGGACCATTCAAAAGAGGTCGCGTCAACGAATTGTGGTGGTCCGCGTGTATGAGGACAAAGAGAGAGATAAAAAATAGCGAAGAACAACGTCACATGAAGGCATAATGCTTCTTCCTTACGTGACGATTTTCTTCTTCGTTCTAAAAATACAATATTTTTAGATGAAATGCCTATGAAATTTAAGCATTTAATAATTATAAAGCTGCAGACAGGTTTCTGTACTTGGTGAAGATTATGATGATAGTTTAACGAACACAAAATATTGTGTACTGCATATTAGGATAACGACCTTGTGAATTGGTACTAAACCTCACTCACTTTTTATGACTTCTATTAAGATTGTACGTTTAAATATTGTCTTGTAAATTATTTATTTTGACATGATTTTGTTACAAGAATTTTGACATCCTAATTTGATTGAACTCTTCTTGATTAATTTTCTTTTTTATTATCTAAGTTACTAAGCTTCTACATAAAGCACAGCATATCGACGGCCAGACCAGCCAGAAAATTGTAGGGTGAACACTACCATTCTGTAGTGGGCACGCATATTTTAAAGAAAATGTGACAAAAGCATTCAGTAGCCCTTTAAGAAAGAATGTTTATAAATTCATTGCTTAAAGGTGTCTCATGAGCGGGAAGTAAACGACCACTGACTGACGGACAACGTGCAGCCCAAACCGGTAAGATGCTCCATGGGTGCTCCCTAAACACTCATAGGACTCGGGTTGGTTTATTCTAAAAACTGTTCTACACGTTACAATTTCGTTTTCAATTTTCCAATCAATTACCTCTCGTCCGAAAGCTGGCAATACAGAAAAATATTGAAAAGCTCCATTATTTAGAATTATGATAATTGGCATAATAAATATACGATCTAATACAGTCGAGGTTGTCAAGCGTGTTGGGTTGTGAAGAACAGGTTTTATCATTATTTATTTATGTACCGGATTTCATTAACAATTTTTGAACGTTAGGAATCTGTCACATTTACTGTCACATAGTTGTCGAATTGTCTTAGCATGTCAAATTTCTTAGTGCTATAAAAATAAGAGCGAAAATTATTTGCCGCATATTTGCCTCTCGTCTCGTTTAGTCTAGTACCTACTAATCAGTAATCAGGTGAATAAATAAATAAACTGATAATATAATAATACATAATATGTAGTTATTATATTAATAATTATTGTAGCAAAAACATTAACATTGTAAGAATTTAGATAAGAGATATTTTGTTAAACATACGTAGTATATCCAAGTAGTTTGTGCTTAAACATCTAGTTATAAACTATTTACTCTTGTTATCTCAATTTTACTAAATATTTTAAGAGATTCACTGACAATATAAGTTTAATTACAGGGAAGGAAAATGAGTGAATATGGCCCCGTAAGTACAGTATTTTTTATTAATAACTTTTACGATTCACGAAACATTACCGAAAAATAAGCAAACATTAATAATTCATTTTAGGAGCATCCAAGAAATTTGATTCCAGAGCTATGCAAACAGTTTTATCACTTAGGATGGGTTACTGGTACTGGTGGAGGCATTTCTATCAAAGTTGGGTAAGTTAAGTTGCTGTGTTACCTCAACAGATTAATAATAATAATTAAGTTAAAGTATTTGATGACTGTGTGGTGTAGTGTTTACCACGCCGGTCCACCATTTGAGGGGTCCCGGGTTCGATCCGTAATTAGGCAAAAATGTAAGTGATATATTTAGATTTCTGTTCTCGGTCTGGCTGTTTGTTATTGTTGTGTGTGTCCTCCTTGGCACCCATGACACAGGGAATACTAATGTGGGGCTGTGAGTGTGAAGCGTTATTTTATTTATTATTTAAATTTCCTTCTAGGGACAAAATCTTCATAGCACCTTCTGGAGTACAAAAGGAGCGTATGAAACCATATCAACTTTTTGTGCAAAATATCAATGATGACGATTTGGAACTACCTCCGCCTCAAGAGAAGTGAGTTTTTAAATCGATACTAATAATATAAAGCTGAAGAGATTGTTTATTTGAACACGCTAATCTCAGGAACTGCTGGACTGATTTAAAAAATTCATTTAGCGTAAGCATGCAGTCCATTTGCTAATAATCACTGTTGCCCACAGTAAGAGTGTATACTGTAATATCTTGACTTTATTGTAGGAAATCTACAAATTAATTTAGACGACCAGCGTGGTGTAGTGGTTATTACACCAATCCACCATTCTAAGGGTCCCGGGTTCAATCCCTGGCGAGGCAGAAATTTAGATTAAATTTAGATTTCTGTTCTCGGTCTGGGTGTTTGTGTATTTGTCTTTGTATGTGTCCATGGCACCTACGACACAGGGAATCCTAATGTGGGGCTGTGAGTGTGAAGCATTATTCATTTATTTATTTATTCATAGTACTTTAACAGTCTTGAAAACTGGTTGGTGGTCTGACAACATCCAACATAGGTTGGTCACTAACTTTTATCTTCAATCTGCAAAGCTTCAACCTTCCCCGTTGGTGAAGTTTAACCTGTGCTCAACAGTGGGCCATAAGGCTGCTTGTCCACCGAAGCGGAGCGAGGCAGCAGAGTTGAGAAATGGAAAATATTAACCAATAGGATTGCACAACTCCCTGTCCACTAAAGAGGAACGGAGATTTAGTGCAATCTTATTGCCCACCGTGGAAGTACTACATAATTATTGCTTTTGACCTAAGACCCAGACCCTCTGGGCCTCCTAACTTATTGAACTTATAAATAATGATCATTTTAATGAATCAAATTACAGATTAAAGAAGAGCCAGTGCACACCACTCTTCATGTTGGCGTATAGGGAACGTGATGCTGGCGCAGTCATACACACGCACTCACCACATGCAGTGAGATGCACATTGTTGTATGATAAGGAGTTTGTTATAACACATCAGGAGATGATTAAGGTAGACATGAGTAATAACACTAATTTCTTTATAAACTGATGCTATTACAAGAGCGTAAGCATGTCCAAGAAGGAGGACCTTCCGGTCAATTGCCTTCAACCCTTTTTATGTCCCACTGCTGAGCACGGGTCTCGCCCCACAACCGGTCTGGTCAAATACATCCGGTCATCCCCACATCCGGTCAAATATGTATAATTTTATTGGTCAAATACTGTATATTACAGAACCTCTGTTAATTTTTTTTATATTCCATACATAAGAGACAAACATTAATATGATGTTTGTGTTTGTATGTGTGCATATTGGCTTGACATAAAACTCAAGGTGATCCTATGGACCTCAAGCCCAGCATTTGACGATTCATGATGCCTGCCATTTCAAAGGTCCTGGATTCAATTTCCGGCGGGACATAAGTTTAAAAAATAAATTTAGATTTTGCTCTCGGTCTGGGTGTTTGTGTAATTGTATTTGCATTATTAATCTAACCCTATCAGTAGTTTTTAATGTTTGACAGGGCATAAAAGACGCTCAACTTGGCCGGTACCTTCGCTACGACGAAAAGCTAATAGTGCCAATCATAGAGAACACTCCATTCGAGAAGGATCTTGCTGGCAGCTTAGCTGAGGCACTTCATAAGTACCCTGGCACCAGTGCAGTGTTGGTGAGACGGCACGGTGTATACGTGTGGGGAGATACTTGGCAGCAGGCTAAGACAATGTGAGTTGCATTTAAATTTATACTTCACCGCTTTTACCAGTAATTTCAGCTTATGCTGGCAGGCTTTTAATTTGGACTTCAATTCTTCCTACGTTGATGTTGGTCAGTGCCGAAGCACGTTCGCAAGCTTTGCAGATCACCTACTTCGAATATCACGCTCATGTTGAATTGGAGTCTATAGTTTTTTTTTTTTATAGGACTGAATGCTATGATTATTTGTTTGAAATGGCGGTAGAAATGAAAAAACTCGGATTGGATCCTGCCTTTAACCCGGAAACAGTGAATAATGGAAAATAAATAATTGTTTTTTTATTAAAACGTAGAATATAAGAGACACGTTATTGTTACATAGTTTATTTTTGTAAAATATTTTAATAAAGTTTTAATATTGAGTTGTTAAGTATTTTTGATCCCGTTTCGTAAAACCTCGACGAATATACTCTGTGATACGACATCGACGCTTCTATATATTTTATTATCTGCGCTGTTTGTTTCGGGCTTAATAGTTTTTCTACTGATACCGTGCGCGCTTGATGTCGTCTTTTTAAGAATCATCTCTTTAACGATATCTAACTCTGCTTTAGACAAAAGGTTTGTGTCAGAGAAATTCTCATCCAACGGCGGTTTATCGCTTTTAGCCATTTCATACAAAGCTTTAAGGTCTAAAGATGATCTGTTCTTTTTCATGTAAATAGCCTGTCTCCTTTTCAGTACTCTTCTCAAGTCGTCAATATAAGGTTTGTTTTCCGTAACTTTTTCGTCTATTATTTCTATCTCCTTGTCATTAAGTTTCTTCAAATCATCTTCGGCGATATCAAACTCGCACTTAACTTTTGACGGCAAATTAATTATTGTGTCATCTGAAACATTAAAATCATTAAATACAATTGCTACTATACTCATTACTGCCCTGGGGGTTTAGGAATTTTGACAGTTTAGAAAAACATGATCGAGCGAACTATCACGCCGTTCATTTCTAACCTCGTACAGTAAAAAGAAGTATTTCAATAATAAAACAAGCAATGGATACGATCCACTTTTAGTTCTCGCCGAACTCGCTAGGGGCGCTGCTAGTCGATTTATGGAGAAACTTTAAATGAATTTTAACCCTATCCAACTTCCTTACCTTGGCAATTGAGGCTTTCAGGTCGTATAGAGAAATATGCTCGCATCTTCTGCACAGGTTTATCGGTAACACCTTCAAAGATATCGTATTCAATACACACGACTTTCTCATCCAGTCTCCTAACTTCGACGTTGTTATTTTTGTATCTTGAGAACTTTTCTGCAATTACTTTAATACGAGGAACCTCTGATATTCTTATATTCTTGGGCGTAGACTGGGAATTCATAACATTACCTGCGATTTGCCAGATTGTTAATAATTAGGCGTTTTCGAAAAGAAAATATTCTGTACTGTATGTACCTAATAGGCAGGGGCGGCCTTAGCCATTGCGGGGCTCAGGCGGTTTGAAATAAATAAACACATTACTTATATTATTATGCAAAAAATTAACATAGTTATTACGTATGTAAATTTTATTGTTATTTT
Source organism: Noctuana lactifera (assembly GCA_018231305.1). NCBI lineage: Eukaryota > Metazoa > Arthropoda > Insecta > Lepidoptera > Hesperiidae > Noctuana > Noctuana lactifera. The sequence continues at coordinate 26,245 of DWAV01000103.1, forward strand.
ACTGATATATTGATATGGCACTCCGATCTTCCAGTTATACAGTCGTATTTTTTTTTGCTGTATTATGTTAACTTTAGTGACTCGAATGAAAGCGCGACGCCTCTGCAAAAGCGAGGCCCTGGGCAGTTGCCCCGCTCGCCACTACCAAAAGCCGCCTCTGCCAACAATTTTGTACACTGCGCTACTGTACTTACTGTGGCCAATAATTTCATCGACTTCATCAGTATTTTCGATGTTTTGCCAACGTGCCTCATCCGTGGTTTCTATGTACGCTGGTAGGAGTATGTCGTCGGGGTTAATATATTGGGAGCTGTCGTCAACCTTCGGGGTGCTGGCGCAGAGGACTTTACGAAGCTCCTTCAATTGATTTATTGTCTCCGGAATTATTGGGTCGAAGCCATACTGCTGTATTAACAAACTCTGGTACTGTAAAGAAGTAAAGTATTAAAAAAATTGTGTTATGAACCAAGTGTGAGTCGGACTTGCGCACGAAGAGTTCCGCACTATTATTTATAAAAATTGCAAAAAATTATGTTTGTAGTGGGGAGAGACCCGTGCCCATCTTTGAGCCATAAAAAGGATTGCAGGCAACAACAGTAAATAGTAAATTACCTATATCCAATAGCTTTTATGGTACATACCTGATCAGTGCCATCCACTTCTGTTAACTGACTAAAATCTTTCTGTTGCGGCGCCATGTAACACGATCTGTCGGTGGCATTTTTGTTACTCGCAAAAAGATTTCTTCGCGATTTTGGCGGTAGAACTTCTTCTATGTCATAACTTCTGCTTCTGTTACGTTTATGATTTGAATCGCTATCGTCTTTTTTTAAATTAGCCCGCCCTATTTTTCTATTTCTGTTCATTTTTCAAGTAGATCTTTGCAGTTTTATTTCCTCAACATTTTCAAAATCATATTAATTTATAAGTATGCAATGTATGCATTGTATTTAAAAAAAAACGTTTATTTGACAATTTCAAAATGGGTATCAAAATCAAAAGAAAATTATTTTAAGCTTCATTGGATATTTTACCTTAACTATGTATAGTGTAGTGGACGACACGTCGTTATATCACTGACCTCTATAATACTCAATATTAGTATAGACCACAGACTTAATATAAACCAGCTGGCATAGAACGATGAGCAAAGTTACGTATAGGTAGGTAGGTATTAATATTCCGTGGCGTATTGTGTCAATTACCTGTCAAATAAGAATGAACGGTTGTCATTTCACATTAGCTTCCTCATGTCAGATTATCAAAATAATATAACAAAAGGTATAAAAACATGAGTTTTCGTCATAAATAATACCTTTTTCCATTAATGTAAGCTTTTTGTCGGAAAAATGTTTTTTGTAAAATAAATAGTGTTGAAAGAGAAACATCGAACTCCACATACAGACGGAACAGAGGACAGTATATTGAATTGAATACAATTGTCACAGAAATGGAAGATGTAATTTACTGCACGATATGCCTGATAACGGAGGTGAAAATGTTCAAAATGAGTTCTGTTATATACAGCACATACAAAGAGCTAATACAAACACAGGTAAGAAATGTTTCTATCATAATAATATATCTGTACTCATAATAAAAATTCAAACATATTTTCTTAAAGTACTCTATTGCCTGTGTTTGAATATGGATGTTTATTGGTTGCAAAAATCACTTAAGTCCATATTAATAAATTGAAGTAAAGAATGCGATGTATCTTAGTTACTCTAATAAGATTCTCACTGGTCACTAGATAGTATAAACACTGCATATAAAATGTACAAAAAAGTATAAAGATCCTAAGTTTCATGTTCAGCAATGCTAAATAATGAATTTATAATTCTGTTCCCAGTCTGAGTATTTGTGTGTGTCAATAGTACTCACATCACAGAGAATACTAGGGTTACATGAAATTTAACGATAAAATGTGTTTTTACAGAATAATGTAGACGCAAGGGAAGTGCATGCATGCTTTGAATGTGTTTACTTGTTGCAAAAATATGGAGAGTTTAAAGCAAAGTGCTGTGATGCATATCAGCTTCTACAGCAATACACAGATGGTTCTCTTAAGGTAAGATGGTGATGAAATGAGGTTACACTTAAGTAATTATTAATTTATTTAATTAATGTAAAGTTATGTTAAGGTTTTCACACAATATAATGGATTTAATGAAATTGTTCATTATTAATTTGTGTTAAATAATAAAAACAAATGATCATTATAGATTATTATTTTAAAGATTATTAACTAGTTTGTGGTTAGAAAGTGAAGATTTTTATTACTTTTTATAAAGAGCTAAAATATAAACACATTTAAACATTGATCAGAAACTTAAAGAAATGGAAGTACTTGATCCATAGTTTTAAAGTTGTATATTGCTGTAAATTATTAATAACCTTTTTTTACTTTTACTTTTTAAAGGTTTCAGCAGAACTTTTAAAAAGCATAGACCGTAAGCAAAATAAGCTAGAATCAAAACTGAATGTCAATTTTGTACAATCAGATGAATATAATACGGAACTGAAAAATAAAAATAAGACACTTAGCATGGCACCAATGCAATCAATTTACGTTGGAC